>CAUYQV010099816.1:0-51839 GCA_963574575.1 Galagoides demidoff | reverse complement strand
AATGGCCGGCTCTGTGGCGGGCGCCTGTGGTCCCAGCTGCTTGGGAGGCAGAGGCAGGAGACTCGTTTGAGCCCAGGAGTTGGAGGTTGCTATGAGCTGTGATGCCATGGCACTCTACCCAGGGGGATAGCTTGAGGCTCCATCTCAAAAAAAAAAAAAATGGGTAAATAGTCCAGTTGAAAGATTTATCATAATCACTATATAAATGTTATTAAAATTATCATTATTTTCCTCACGTCTCTTGTTCTATATCCCATAGTAATAATCTGATATGGGAATAACATTATGCAACCATAATAAAGATTTATTTTGAAACTTGCACATGTGAAAACCACATTGAGTAGTTATTAACCATGGAAAAAAGACAGTGTCACAATTCCCATTAAATAATGATTTTGTGATCTGGTACCGGGTGGTATTTTTTAAAATTTCAGAATATTATGAGATACAAATGTTTTGGTTACATAAATTGCTTTTGTATAATTTGTCATCAAGGACATGTAAATCGAAACCACAATGAGAAATTAGTTTTGCTTTTATTCTTTTATATTTCACAGACAAAATACAAAGAGAAAAATTAAAAAAAAAAAAACTAAGGGGAATGGTTTTCGGGAGAAAAGGTTAAATTCATTTATTTTAATTAAGAAATGTGTTTATAGATTTGATTTAATTAAAACAAAAACAATGAACTTTTCAGAACATTCCATAGTCATCTAAAATTATAAAGACACAACATACATAGTCCTCCACAAAAAAAAAGAGGAGAAGAGATAGGAAATATAGCCATATATCAAGAAAAAAAAAATGAACAAATATAAGGGGAAGACAAAGGGATAGAAACTATTTCAAGGATTTAAAAAGTTAAGCTAGAGTTATCACATAAAATATCTTCTAAAGATCTTTCGAGTGATTTCTTCCAAGAATTTTCCTTTCTGTTGTGAATCACCTTTTTATCACTGGCTGAAAGTCTTCTGTGGCATTATGTTTTTTATTCTATAATTCTTCAAGAATCTTTTCTGAGTGGATGCCAACGAGACTATTGTTCTAAAAATGATAATAAACAAAGGAATGGTAATTTGTATGTTAAATAAAAATCCAGGCCAAAGCGGCTTTATGACTGCATTGCAGATCATTTTGCTCTTAGTTACCATTAGAAGTTATCTTTACCTCTGAACATTAAAAGATTACTAGCCCTTCTAAATTGTACAACCACTAGTCTTTCCTCTAAGTAATATGACCAGTAGAAATAAGAAATAGCAGCTCGGCACCTGTGGCTCAATCGGTTAAGGCGCCAGCCACATACACCTAAGGTGGCGGGTTCGAATCCAGTCTGGGCCGCCAAACAACAATGATGGCTGCAACCAAAAAATGGCCGGGTGTTGTGGCGGGCGCCTGTGGTCCCAGCTACTTGGGAGGTGGAGGCAGGAGACTAGCTTGAGCCCAGGAGTTGGAGGTTGCTATGAGCTATGATGCCATGACACTCTACCCAGGGGGATAGCTTGAGGCTCCGTCTCAAAAAAAAAAAAAATTGACATTTTTCAAAAGAAAACATAGAAATATCCAACAAACATATGAAAAAATGCTCAACATCCTGAGCACCAGAGAAATACCAATTAAAAATATAATGAGTTACCATCTTATGCCAGTCAGAATAGCTATTATTTAAAAGCCAAAAAAGAAGGGGTGGGGATTTTGGCTTACTCCTGTAATCCCAGCACTCTGGGAAACTGAGGCAGGTGAATTGCCTGAACTCGTGGGTTCAAAACCAGCATGAGCAAGAGGGAGACCTTGTTTCTAAAAATAGCTGGGTGTTGTGGCAGGCACCTGTAGTCCCAGCAACTTGGGAGACTGAGGCAAGAGAATGGCTACTACCCAAGAGTTTGAGGTTGCTGTAAGCTATGACACTGCACTGTGGCATTCTACCAAGGGTGACAAAGTAAAACTGTTTCCAAAAAAGAAAAAAAGAAAGAAAATGTGGGGTGTATGTATTATATTATTTTATATTATATATCATATATTATACAGGGTGGCCATAAAGTTTGTGTGCAATTTAAAGTTAGATGTATTACATAGTGAAGTCTGGGCTTTTAGTGTATACATTAATATTATAATATCACATTATGCAGGGTGGTCATAAAGTTTGTGTACAATTTAAATTAAATGCATTGCACAGTGAAGTCTGTATTTTTAGTGTACACATTATCCAAATAGCATACAATGTTCCTAATAGGTAATTTATTTCTTACCCCCCATCTCCTGAAATCTCCAATGTCTATTAATCCACTTTGTATGACTATGTGTGCATTTAAAATTGCACACATACTTTATGGCCATCCTATATGTGTATATATATATATAACTTTATATTATATATATATATACACACACACAGAGACTATGGTGTACTACTCAGCCATAAAATAGAATGAAATCACTTTGCAGCTCCAGTGGAACTGGAGGCCATTTCCTAAGTAACTCAGAAACAGAAAGTCAAATACTCCATATTCTCATTTATGAGTAGAGCTAAACAATGGGTACACATAGTCATACAAAGTGAATTAATAGACATTTGAGATTTCAGAAAGGGGGTAAGAAATAAATCACCTATTAGGAACATTGTATGCTATTTGGGTAATGTGTACACTAAAAGCCCAGAATTCACTCACTATGCAATACTTCCATGTAACAAAAGTGCACCTGTACCCCCTAAATCTGTGAAAATAATTGAAGTGTATTAATATATGTACAAGAAAATATTATTCTAAATATTTTCTAAAATGAAAAGAAATTCTACCTAAAAATGAAAGAAATTCTACCATTTGTGACTGAATGAACCTGATGGGCATTATGCTAAGTGAAACAAGCCAGACAAGGAAAGAGAAATACTATGTGTTATCACTTATATATAGAATCTTCAAAAAAAAGTCGAACTCATACAGAGAGTAGAATGGTGATTGTGGGCTAAGGGGTTTGGGTAACAGGGAGATGGTGGGCAAAGGGTACAAGATTTCAGTTATAAGATGAATAAATTTTGAGGATCTAGTTTACAGCATGAGGATTTTAGTTAAAAATACTATATTGTATAGTTGGAATTTGCTAAAAGAGTACATCTTAAGCATTCTCATACACACGTACTCACCAAGGTTACTAATGAGGTTATGGTTGTATTAATTAACTTGATTGTGGTAATAATTTCAGAAGGTCTATGTATATCAAATCATCACCTTGTACAGTTTATATCTAATTTTTCAATTATGCCTCAATAAATCTAATAAAAGATAAAACAATGGAGAAAATCAACAAAACAAAGAATCATTCTTTGAAAACATCAATAAAATTGACAAACTTCTAGCATGACTGAAAAGGAAAAACAGAGAAGAAACAAATTACATTTATCAGGAATAAGATAGGAATATCATTATACAACTTACAGATATTAAAAAATAATAAGGAATATTAAGAACAACTCTACATTTAGAAATTTGGCAACTTAGATGAAATGGACCAATTTCTCTAAAAATTCAACTCATCCACTATGAAATAGATAATTTGAATTGCCAACTATTAAGTAAATGGAATTAATAATCTAAAAGTTCCTCAAATAGAAATCTCCAAGCTCAGAAGTTTTTACTCAATAATTCTATCACATATTTAAAATCATTTATACCATTTATACATAATGTCTTCCAGAAAATGAAAGAGGAACATTTATTAATTCATTTTATGAAGCTAGTGTTACTTAAGAGCAAAACTAGACAAAGACAAAATCCAAAAGAAAACTGCAGACCAGTATGAAGATAGATGCAAAATTACTTTTAAAATTATTATCAAATAGAATTTAGCAATATTTAAAAATAAGTGGCTTGGCACATGTAGCACAGTAGTAATGATGCCAGCCACATACACCCAGGATGGTGGGTTAGAACCCAGCCCAGGCCAGCTAAACAACAATGACAACTACAACAAAAAATAGCCAGGTGTTCTGGTGGGTTCCTGTAGTCACAGCTACTTGGGAGGTTGAGGCAAGAGAATTGCTTAAGCCCAGGAGTTGGGGGTTGCTGTGAGCTGTGATGCCACAGCACTCTACTCAGGGCAACAGATTGAGACTCTATCCCCTAGCCCTCCCCCACAAAATGTATACACTATAACCAAGTAGAGTTTATATCAGGGATGCAAGGATGTTTCAATATTTAAATTTCAAATAATGTAACCTATCATATTAGCAGACTAAAGATGAAAAACCAATAGTCATATTAATAGAGAGGAAGTGTTGACAAAATTCAATACTTTTTCAAAATAAACTGTCAGGAAAATAGGAATAAAAGGAACTTTTCACAATTTTATAAAGAACAAATACAAAAAACCCACAGCTACTTTTTTTTAATGGTGAAAGAATGAATACTTTTTATTATAGTCTGAATTCCCCCACCCAAATTTATATGTTGAAGACCTAACCCCCAGTACCTCAGGATGTGACTATATTTGGCAATACAGCCTTTATAAGGTAATTAAATTAAAATGAAGCTGTTAGAGTGGGCCCTAATCTACTGTTCTTATAAACAGAGGAGATTAGAACACACAAGAGAGACACAACAGGGGCAGAGGGAAGACCATGTGAAAAGGCCACAGGTGGCAGCCATCTGCAAGCTAAAGAGGGAAGTGAGACTTAATCTTATGGACATCTTTTTTTTTTTTTTTTTTTTTTGAGACAAGCTATCCCCCTGGGTAGAGTGCCATGGCATCACAGCTCACAGCAACCTCCAACTCCTGGGCTCAAGAGAGTCTCCTGGAGTCTCCTGCCTCAGCCTCCCAAGTAGCTGGGACTACAGGTGCCCGCCACAGCGCTGGCCATTTTTTGGTTGCAGCCATCATTGTTGTTTGGCAGGCCCGGGCTGGGGATTCGAACCCGCCACCTTAGGTGTATGTGGTTGGTGCCTTAGCCGATTGAGCCACAGGCGCTGAGCCTTATCAACATCTTAATAGCAACACCTTAATCTTGGCCTCTAGCCTCCAGAACTCAGAAAGCAAATTTCTGTTAAGCCACTCATGCTATGATATTTTGTGACATAGCAGGCGTGTAACAAACTAATAGACTTTTTCTCCAAGATCAGGAAGAAGGCTAAAATGTCTCTTCTCTCCACTCTCATTCAGTATAGTTCTGGAAGTTCTAGGTAGTACAATAAAGGAAGAGAAGGAAATAAAATGCATACAGATTGGAAAGGAAAAAGTTAAACCTCTGTATTTGTAGACATGTCTCTATAGAAAATCCCAAAGGATCTATAAAAACTACCCTAGAATTAAAATGTGGGGTTTGTTTGTTTGTTTGTTTGTTTGTTTTGTTTTCTGAGACAGAGTCTCACTCTGTTGCCTTGGGTAGAGTGCCATAGCATCATAGCCCAAAGCAACCTCAAACTCTTGGGCTTTAGCAATCCTTTTGCCTCAAGGACTGAATAGCTGGGACTACAGGCACCTGCCACGACGCCAGGCTAAGTTTTTCCATTTTTAGTACAGATGAAGCTGTACTTGCTTGTTCTTGCTCAGGCTGGTCTTGAACTCCTGAGCTCACGCAATCCACCTGCCTTGGCCTCCTAGAGTGCTAGGATTATAGGCATAAGTCATATCGTGGGGCCTAAAATGTGATTTCAATGTACAAAAATTAGTTGTATTTATATATAGTAGAAGTGAAAACATAGGCACTAAATTTAAAAATACAATAAATATTACTGTCCATAAAAGAAGATACTTAGGTATAAACTAACAAAACATGTTCAGGACTTACACACTAACACTGAACAATACGGATGAAATAAATTAAAGATCTACATAGAGGACTATACCATGTCATAGATTGGAAGGTATAAAATAACAAAGATGTTAATTCTTCTCAGTTGCAGAACAGATTGAACACAATACCTATCAAAATCCCAGTATGATTTTTTGGTAGACATAGACAAGATTATTCTAAAATTTACAAAGAAAGTAAAAAGAACTAGAATAACTAACAAGAATAAAATGGGAGGAATCATTCTACATGACTTATATAACTGCAGTCATCAAGACTGAGTAGTATTGGCAGAGGGTAAACACAAATAAAAATGGAACAGAATAGAAACCCCAGAAATAAACTCACCCAAGTATGCCCAAATGATTTTTGACAAAAACTCAAAAGAAACTCAATGGAGGAATGATGGAGACAGAGTCTCCTTTTTGAGGCGGAGTCTCACTATGTAGCCCTCGGTAGAGTGTCATAGTGTCACAGCTCACAGCAATCTCAAACTCTTGGGCTTAAGTGATTCTCTTGCCTCAGCCTCCCAGGTAGCAGGGACTACAGTCACACACCACTATGCCCGGCTATTTTTTGTTGCAGATGTCATTGTTTAGCTGGCCCAGGCCAGGTCCGAACCCATCAACTTTAGTGTATGTGGCTGGTGCCACAACTACCGTGCTACGGGTGCTGAGCCAATGATGGCCTTTCAACAAATGGTGCTGAAGCAATTAGAGATCCAGAAGCAACAAAATGAACTTCAGCCTAAACCTCATAACCTATACAAAAACTTATTCATAATGGACCACAAAGTTGTTTGTTTTTTGAGACAGAGCCTCAAGCTTTCACCCTGGGTAGAGTTCTGTGCCATCATAGCTCACAGCAACCTCCAACTCTTGGGCTCATGCCATCCTCTTGCCTCAGCTTTTCTACTTTTAATAGAGACAGGGCGTCTCATTTTTTGTTCAAGCTAGTCTCAAACTCATGAGCTCAAGCAATCCACCTGCCTTGGCCTCCCAGATTGCTAGTATTACAGGCATGAGCCACTGTACCTAGCCTGGACCAGAGAGTTAAATGCAAGACATAGGAATATAAAACTTTTAGGAAAAAAAATAGGAAAAATATCTTTAGGTTCCAGAGCTAAGTAAAGCACCCTTATCCTTGACATGAAAAGTGTGATCCCTAAGAGGAAAAATTGATAAATTGAATTTTATCAAAATTGAAATTTTTTTCTCTGTAAAAAATCTTAAGAGGAGGTTTTTTGAAATTATCTTCTATTTTTTATTTATAAATATTAGTTGTCTATTTTTTTAGACTTTGGGGAATAAAATCAGTATTCCCGGAAAAAAAAAAATTGTTTTAAAACATGTCATCCCATGTCAAGAACATAGACCTGAATTGGAAAACAATAGCTCTCATCTGTGAAACATCCCTAAACAGAGTGAAGAATGCTATGTAAGACCGTAGTTAGGCTGGCTCGGCACCTGTAGCTCAGCGTGCCAGCCACATACACCAGAACTGGTGGGTTTGAATCCAGCCGGGGCCTTGCAAACAACAATGACAACTACAACCAAAAAATAGCCGGGCATTGTGGTGGGCACCTATAGTCCCAGCTACTTGGGAAGCTGAGGCACGAGAATCGCTTAAGCCCAAGAGTTTGAGGTTGCTGTGACCTGTGACACCATGGCACTCAATGGAGGGCAACAAAGTGAGACTCTGTCTCAAAAAAAAAAAAAGACTGTAGCTGGGCTTACAAAGAGCTGGACCAGGTCTTCTCACTTGAGGAGGTTACTATTTTGGTTCTTCAGACTCAAAAACCTTCCAGAAGAGTATTTGCATGAAATAAGTCTGCAAACTTTTACTATAAAGGCTCAGATAATAAATATTTTAGATTTTATAGACATACAATCTTGGTCAAAACTATTCAATTCTACTGTACTAACATGAAAACAACCTTAGACAGTTGTATAAGTAAATAGGTGTGACTATGTTGCAATAAACATCCTGATAAAAAGAAAAACAAAAATCTTAAGAGGAGGAAAAGACAAGCTATAGACAGGAGAAAATATTTGCACACCACATATTCAACAAAAGAATGGTATCTAGACAGCATTTTCTAACACATTTTTTTCTGCCATACATTGGAAGAAGAAGAGTTGTCTTGGGCTACACATTAAAAACATAAACACTAACGAAAGCTGATGAGCAAAAAAAAGGTCTGTGCATAATTTTCTTGATATCTAACCACAGATAAGCAAAACAGGTCTCAAATAATCTGCATGTGGCCTGCAGGATGGACACCCCTAATCTAGAATATATAAAGAACTGGAAGCTGGGCACATCGGTACATGCTATGTCCCAGATACTCAGGAGGATTGCTTGAGCCCAGAAGCTTAAGACCAGCAAAAGAACTCCCAAAACACAAGAGCAAAAACTAACAATCCAAATCCAATTAGGAAATGGACAAAAACCACAAAAAGACAAACAGATATTTAACCAAATTGGATGCCTATGTCTTAGTCCATTTTCTGTATGTATAACAGAATATTTAAGATTGGGTAATTTATAAAGAATGAAAATTTATTTCTTACAGTTCTGGAGGGTAGAAGTCTAAGATATGGCAGATAGCATCACAAAATGAAAAGGACACAGTAAAAGACAAACTGACTTTTATAATAGATCCACTCTTAGAATAACTAACTAATCCACTCCCATGATACATTAATCCATGAATGGATTACTCCATTCACGAGGTCATGGGGGAAGGGCCTTCTTGGTGCAATAGCCTCCTAAAGGCCTCACTTCTTAACACTGTTAACATTGAATATTAAGCTTCAACATGAGTTGCAGAGGGGATAAACATTCAAACTTTACCAGAGGATATACACATGTCAAGGAAGAACATAAAAGGATATTCAACATCATTAACCAATAGAAAAATAGAAATTAAAACCAGAATGAATTATTACTACATACAATATCTAGCAAAATGACTTAAATAAAAAATAATGACAAAACCAAATTCTGA
This sequence comes from Galagoides demidoff, assembly GCA_963574575.1. Taxonomy (NCBI): domain Eukaryota; kingdom Metazoa; phylum Chordata; class Mammalia; order Primates; family Galagidae; genus Galagoides; species Galagoides demidoff. Next base: position 43,047 of record CAUYQV010099816.1, on the reverse strand, counting down.
TAAGAATATGAAGAAACTAGATCATTCACACATTGCTGGTAGAAATGCAAAATGATATAGCCATTATGGAAAACAATATTGTAATTTCTTGTAAAAGCTAAATAGAACTTATCCCGGAGAAATCCAGACTTAATATTTATGTAGAAACTTTCACATCGGCTCAGCACCCGTAGCTCAGTGGTTAGGGTACCAGCCACATACACTAGGGCTGGCAGGTTCGAACTCAGCCTGGGCCTGCTAAAAACAACAATGACAACAATAACAACAACAACAACAAAAATAGCTGGGTGTTGTGGTGGGTGCCGGGAGGCTAGGGCAAGAGAATTGCTTAAGCCCAAGAGTTTGAGGTTGCTATGAGCTGTGATGCCATGGCACTCTACCAAGGGCGACATAGTGAAACTGTCTCAAAAAAAAAAAAAAAAGAAAGAAAGAAAGAAATTTTCATATCAGTGTTTATAGCAAAGGTACGATTCCACTTATACAACATTCTTAAAATGAAGAAAGTATATATATATACAGCCTAGATTAGTGGTTTCTAGGGGTTAAAGAGTGGATGAGAGTGAAAGAGAAGTGGTGGAACCATAAAAGGGCAACTTCAGGTATCCTTTAGTAATAGAAACATTTTGTATTTCAACTATATCACTGTCAATAGCCTGGTTGCAATGTTGTACAACAGTTTTGTAAGATATAACCATGCGTAAAAGGTACAAGGCTCTCTTATTATTTTTTACAAGTGCTTGTGAATCTGTAATTATCTCAAAATTAAATTCAATTAAAAAAGAAAAAAAAATCTTGGTTCTTGGGATCCATCTGAAACTTGGCCAATTAAGATCTCTAGGAATGAGGCTTAAGAATCTATATTTTTAATAACTTCCTTAATTCTGCAAACTATCATTTCATTTGAGAGCCAGTGATGTAACTCAGCTTCTTACTGATACATAAATTTCTAAAAAAACCTCCCCAGCATGATCCCTTGATAGATGCTTAAATGTTTCTAGGGAACTAGACCCACTGCTGATCAAGACAGCCCATTTACCTATAGGAGGGCATCACGGTGCGGGATGTTCTTTGGTTTTGCACCAAAATCTGCCTCTCTGTATGTTCTAGCCACTAGATCTTGGGCTTCCCTGTGGGTGAACCTGTTATTCATGTGACAGGTTGTTGTGTCCCCTAAGTTTTTCTCCTTACACATTGTTTCAGTCTTTCTCACTATTCTGGCCACTTTAACCCCAATGTACTTGGGGTTGATGTATTTTCCAGAACTCAATCTCAGCAGTCAGACTGCAAAATTGTCTCATTTAGGTTATAGTCAACTAAAAATCCCGAGTCATTTTTACATGGATTGCTATTCAGCTACTATTAGAACACAGCTGATGTTTAGGATGCAAGTTCAACACTTAACACTTAAGGTTTTTTTTCCCCTGTTTTTCTCTTATACCATTTAAAAAATTGAGATATGCTTCATATAACATAGAATTCGCCCTTTTAAAGTATACACTTCAGTATATTCACTATGGTGTGCAATTAGCACCACTGTCTAACTCTAAAACATTTCCATCACCCCAAAGAAATCCCATTCTTATTTTCATTTAGTACCTGTTCTCCCCTCCCCAGTTCCTTGGTAACTACTAATCTACTTTCTGTATCAATGGATTTGCCTATCCTGGACATTTCATTTAAACGGAATCATGCAATATGTGGTCTTTGTGTCTGGCTTCTTATACTTAGCATATGTTTTCAAAGTTCATCCATGTTGTAACATGTAACAGCACTTCTTTCTTTTTTTTGGCTGAACGATATTCCACTGTATGTATATGCTACATTTTGTTTATCCATTCATCAGTTGAAGGACAGGTAGGTGTTTTTCCGCCCTTTGGCTGTTGTGAATAGTGCCTCTATAAATATTTATGTATGAGTTTTTGTGGGGATATAAGTGTCAGTAATCCAAAGTATATATCTCTAGAAGTAGAATTATTGGGTCATGTGATAACTCTGTATTTAATTTTCTAAGGAACTACCTGTTTTCCATAGAAATATTTAACATTTGTTCTTTTTTTTTTTTTTTTGAGACAAGAGCCTCAAGCTGTCACCCTGGGTAGAGTGCCGTGGCATCAGACACAGCAACCTCCAACTCCTGGGCTCAAGCGAGTCTCCTGCCTCAGCCTCCTAAGTAGCTGGGACCACAGATGCCTGCCACAACGCCTGGCCATTTTTTGGTTGCAGCCATCATTGTTGTTTGGCGGGCTCAGGCTGGATTCGAACCTGCCACCTTAGGTGTATGTGGCTGGCGCCTTAGCCACTTGAGCCACAGGCACCAAGCCACATTTGTTCTTCTTAAATTTCTTCATTCATCAAATATCATTCTCCTGGTCAGCAGGCTTAGCATCGTGATTTAAAAAATTAATAAAAGGGAACAAAATTATTGTGGTGTTCCAACTCCCTTTCCTAGAAAGTGTAGGATCTGGGGTAGAGCAGACATAGTTAAGAGCTACAGGACTTAGAGCGAAAGGGAAAGAGATAGGATCCAAGAGGAGGCTGGCCCAAAACCCAAAGAGACCGGGCCAGACAAAGCAACAGATACAGAGAGTGTTTGGCTAGAGGCCCAACTCAAGTCTGAAACAAGTCTGAAACTTCTCTCTAACCAGGGTCAGGAATGAAAAGCAAGGGAGAAAAAGGAAAGGAAACCAGTCAGAGTGATCCAGAGAGATTCCTGAGACACTGATATGTACAGCCAAGAGTGTTGCTTCTTCTGTGGGTCTGGAATAAGGTGTTGGGACAACAAGTTTGAATGTTGTCTTCAAGAGCTTTGCCCGGCTTGGTGCCTGTGGCTCAATTGGCTAAGGCGCCAGCCACATACATCTAAGGTGGCGGGTTCGAATCCCCAGCCCGGGCCCGCCAAACAACAATGATGGCTGCAACCAAAAAATAGCCGGGCATTGTGGCGGGCGCCTGTGGTCCCAGCTACTTGGGAGGCAGAGGCAGGAGACTCGCTTGAGCCCAGGAGTTGGAGGTTGAGTTTTGCCCATGGTGGAATGGGATGGAGTTTCCCCAAATTCATTTAGTGTAGTAGTTCTTAAACTTAAACTTGAGCTTGAATCAGTCACATGGAGGGCTTGTTGATACACAGATCACTGGGCCTTACTCCTTGAGTTTATAATTCAGTGGGTTGGTGCAAGAACTTGAGAATTGGCATTTTTGACAAGTTCTTCAGTGATTCTTATGCTACTGGTCCAGGGGCCACACATATTTTGAGCCAAGATGGATTGTGAGGAACTGACAGTAGCCCACTGGACTTATACATACAGGGCTTTGGAAATTTGTCTTCTTCAAACACCAAGAGACAAACTTGGGACCATCATCACATAAAGATTACAGTCTTAGAGGCAAAAGAACAACAATATGGATCTTGGGTGGACCCAGGATCATGTGGAACAGAGCCACCCTGTCAGGCTGGATGGTATACTCAAAGAAAAGAGAAAAATCCTTTTTTGGTAAGCTACTGTGATTTTGAATCTCTTAGTTATAGCAGCTTAGTCCTTTAACAAATATGTGTATATTATAAATACACATCATAAATATTTGGGATAGAAGATACGAAATCATAAAAATAAAGGTAGTACATGGTAAATGCTAAGTCAGGAGAAAAGACAAATCACTTTGGGCTAGACATGCCAGAAAAAGCTTCTGTTTCAGTCAGGGTTTTCCAGAGAACGAAACTCCCAAACTATTATACACACACATACACATATATACACACACACACAGAGACTTATTTCAAGAAATTGGTTCATGTTATGTCTGATGTAGGGGCTGACAAGTCTGAAATCCATAGGGCAGGAAGGCTGGAAATTTAAGCAGGAGTTAATGTTGCAGGCTTGAGACAGAATTTCTTCTTCAGGAAAACTCAGTTTTTGCATTTAAGACCTTTAACTGATTTAATATCTTTACTTAAAGTCAATCGATCATAGATATTACCATATCTACAAAATACCTTCACAGTAGCATCTAAATTAGTGCTTGATTAAATAATTCAGTTGACATTGCACTCTAGGAGACTGAGGCAGGATCTCTTGGGCTCAGGAGTTTGAGACCAGCCCTAGCAAGAGCAAAACTTTGTCTCTACTAAAATTTTGGTCAGGGCTGGGTTTGAACCCACCACCTCCTGCTGGAGGCATATGGAGCTGGTGTCTTACTCCTTTGAGCCACAGGCGCTGCTCTATGTTCTACCAGAAGTATAAAAATTAAGCTGGATATGGTAGCTCAAGCCTGTAATCCTAGCACTTTGAGAGGCTGAGGCAGGTGAATTGCCTGGGCTCACAGGTTTGAGACCTGCCTGAGCAAGAGTGAGACCCCATCTCTAAAAATAGCTGGGCATTGTAGTAGGCATCTATAGACTCAGCTACCTGGGAGGCTGAGGCAAGAGAATCACTTAAGCTCAAGAGTTTGAGGTTGCTGTGAGCTGTGATGCCATAGCACTCTACAGAGGGCTACAGTATGCGACTCTGTCTCAAAAAAAAAAAAATTAGCTGAGTGTCATGGGTGGGCACCTGTAGTCCCAGCTACTCAGGAGGCTGAAGCAAGAGGATTCCTTGAGCCCAGGAGTTTTAAGTTACAGTGAGCAGATGCCATTGAATTCTACCTGGAGTGACAGAGTGATACTCTGTCTCAAAAACAAACAAAAACCCCTGCCCATTACAGATTTTCATAGGAAGTGGTATTTGAGCTCAGTCTTGAAAATGGATAAGATTTAAAGAACTACGTGGCTTACATCAGGCTGATTTTCATATGCTTATTATCTGGCCATGTGTTCCTGAAGCTATAATAACTTTCTTGATGGATATAAACTGCCTAATTTAAGCCTTGGCTCCATATGGAGAAAGAGATAATTTAAACCCACAGTCTGGTTCAATCAGTGAGCTAAATGCTGCAATCCTAAGGGGACATTTGTTCAGATAATACCATATTGAATGGTGCAAGTGGCCTGATGGTTTCACACATGGATACTGGCATGGCATTTGTAGAGTTTCTTCTGGGATGTTCTGGCAAGAACAGAATGTTAGTTTAGTCAAAGTTCTCTTGCCACACACACACACGCACACACATGCACACACGCACACACGCACACATGCACATGTGCACACATGCAGACTACGTCCACCTAACTTTGGTGGCTTCTACATGGCATTGAGGAATTGGATGGCACAACCTCTGAGTGAAGGCAGGAAACAAGACTCATGCGATTCATAAATCCTTGTGAAATTCAAGTACTTGAACTTTTACTGAGAAAAAAATAAAGCCCTCAACTGAAGCAACTCTTAATTCAAGGAAAGGTGAGTTTGTATTTGACAAGAGAAGGAAAGAATTTATTTGCTTGAAATCAGGACTGTTGCTGGCCCTACAAGTCGGCAACTGTGTGAAAGGATTCCAACAGATGGCTTCCTGCTTGCCTCAAAGTCTCTACCATCTGCTGAAATTTATCAGCACTGGAGCTTCATTTTCTTCTGTTAAGGCTTGATCACTTCTAAAATGTTTTGGATTTACTGAGAAAAAGATTTTGATAGAATACAGACTGCAGGAACCTAAGGATAAAAGGATTCAAAAGTGGAAGGCAGTTGGCTTTGAAGATAAATTTTACCAAATTTACTACAAGCTAAACTGGTTTTGGTACTTTGTTGGAGATCATAAGTCCAATTCACTGTAAGCTATCAATCTTGGTCCCATACAAATGGATATGATCCCTGATAAGGGAGTTTGAATGTAAAGACTGTGGCCCTTAACAGAATAACTACCACAAGTCTGCACTCTTTCCTAACCCCCATAAAAAGCCTAGGTAACTAGACAAAAACAAAACAAAACAATTTTCAGATTCTGGATAGCATAGCACTAAGATTGGTGTCCAAGAGAAGGGAGCAAAACAAGATGAACACTTCAGTTTCTCTGGCTTCCTTCATGCAAGAAATTTCCTGGCAGTGTCTCAGGAAGGGAGAACCAAAATAGAGCCTGGTGGTCTTGCTGAGTGAATTCAGAGATCATAACCGGTGAATGAGAGGGAGCTTTACAGAGAAAAGAAATCCAGAAATCTGTACAGAGGTTCATTTGAGACTTTGGCTGACTACCAATTTGTGCATACAAAGACTGAAACTCCAATGAAGGATAAGGAAATGGGAAAAAGCAATTATTGGGACACTGTAAGCCAAATGTTTCTCAAAGCTTGCACAGAATGGGGACTGAATCAGGCTCCTACCAGCCAAAGTGAAGGCTGAATACAAGAAGAATTAAGTAGAGATGTCTAATAGATCAAACTTTCAAAATGAGGCTAAGTTAATATAGAATAAGGTTACTCTAGATATACTCCCTTCCCCCAAAAAACCCTTAAAAGCAAGCCTGGGAAAGATTAAGTTAATCTGAAAATAACTTTCTGCCAGAAGAAAGTCAAACAGTCTTTAAAGGAATACAACAATATCCAGCACTAAGTAATGTGAACTTTAAGTCCAACAGCCAATAAAAATTACTAAACATGCAAAGACAAAAGAAAGCATTACCCAACCAGAGGACAAATCAGTTGATAGAAATAGACCCAGAAATGACAGATTATGAAATTATTATAATTAGACAAGAACTTTAAAGGAAGCATCAGAAATCTCCCAAATATGCTTGAGGATTTAAAGAGTACACAAACAGAATGAGGAAATAAATGCAAAACAACAACCTTGGGGGGGGGGAACCAAAAGAAATTTCTAGAGATGAAAAATATTATATCTGAAATGAAAATTTCACTGGACAGAATAAATATTTGGCTCTATATCAAAAAGAAAGGATCTGTGAACTTAGTGACAAAGCAATAGAAACTGTCCAAGATGAGGGACAGAGAAAAAAGATTGTAAGATTACAGAACAAGCAGAGGCAGAACAGAGGTCCTTGGCACTAGAATAGTTATAATTCATTCTCCCCACTTGAAAAATGACCACAGGGAAGTTGCTGTTGGAGACATTTGTCACTGATTAACAGATATAAGTATGGACAATCACTATGGGATAGCTACTGCTTAGAGGATGAATTTTTTTCATGTTGCTGGATATAGGGATGCCTTCTTCCTTTCTCACTCTCTTTTATCTATTCCTTTCAGAAGACAAAACTTGTCTGAAAGGACAGACTTTGCCCAATAAGGAACATATTTTTTATCCATGTACATATGACCATACTGTCTCTGTCAAGGATTGGTTCCAGGACCCCCTGTGGATACCAAAATCCATGGGTGGTTCAGTCTGTTATATGAAATGGGGTGGTATCTCCATATAAACTATGCACATTCTCCTATACACTTCTTTCAATTTTAACTTTTTTTTTTAAAGACAGGGTCTTGCTTTGTTGTCCAGGCTGGAGTACAGTGGTGTAATCATAGCTCACTGCAGCATCCAACTCCTGAGCTCAAAAGATTCTCCTGCCTCAGCCTCCCAAGTAGCTGGGACTACAGGTGCCTGCCACCATGCCTGGATAAATTTACTTATTTCTTGTAGAGACAAAAAACATATTTATGGTGCCCAGGCAAAATTTGTCTAATTGTGCATCAAAATTATCAGCTGACTATCAGAAGTATACCAGACCTAGTAAACATCAATAGAGAAACAGTTAAAAATATCTTGGCCCAAAACTCATAGTTCTTGCATTATGACAATACTCCAACTCACATAGCACTGTCTATAAGGGAGTTTTTAGTTAGTAAACAAATAATTGGCTAAAACACTTATTGGAACATCCTCTCACCTGATCTGGCCCCCAGTGATGTTTTCTTTACCCAAAGATAAAGAAATATAAAATATAAAAATATTGAACAGATGGCATTTTGATGACATTTAAGACATCAAGGGTAATATGACAGCCATTCTAAAAAGAGTTCTGCAATTGTTTTGAAGGGTGGAATGGGGACTAAGCACTGGCATTGTTACATAGTTTCCCAAAGGGAGTATGTCAGAGGTGACTGTAGTAATATTCGGTAGTGAGGTATGTAGCAATTTTTCTAGGATGAGTTGTGAACTCAATGGTCAGACCTCATACATTGATTCACATGGGTCCAAGGTGCAAGTGACTCTGTAGAAATTAGAATTCCCACCTTTTATGTGAATTATTCTAAAGGAGGGCAGGCAACTATTGTGGGGTTTGCTGAAAAGAACTTCTTAAGCAAATCTTGTGGGGAAACTGATGGTACTATAGATCCCTTTTCTCTGAAATTTGAATGTGGGCATTTGATACCTTTTGTTCTCAACTGTGAGTTCCAGTTGCCATTTCTGGGAAAACAGGAAGATTCTAAGTGGCACCTTTGACCACTGTGCATCTCTATGCTAAGGTCTTGTTCCAACAATCTGTTCACTTCCCCACCTCCAGTGAGGAATGAGACCAGGCCCTATTTGCCTCCCTTCTACACCTGGAACTTTACAGTGGATCAGCTTTGGTTAGACCCTGCTGCAGGCTGTCTTGGGGGCTTGGAAGTCACAGAAATGCAAAATCTTTGAGATTCATGGAGAATGGATGGCCCCAGCACCAGAAAGGGCCCAGGTTAAATATCTAGGATAACAGAGGGCTGAGAGGGCCTGGAACCTAACTGCTAACCAGAAATGGGCCAAAGCTAAGGAGATACACAGACATTGAAATGCATTTCAAGAGCTCAGAGCAGCTAGCCAGAAATTATTCAGAAGCCTGTGACCATACCTAGAATGAAGACTGAGAGGACAAAGTAAGATCAAAAGTTGACTTGAGCAGCAATAACAACAACATCAAAAATTATTTCCTGAGAACCTACTATGTGCCAAGCACTATTTAGGTCAAGGGTCCTCAAACGTGTTAAACAGGGGGCCAATTCACCGTCCCTCAGACCGTTGGAGGGCCAGACTGCGGGCCCCGGTACGAGTCGGCTGCTAAGCAGGACAGGCAGTGGCAGCAAAAACACCTGGTGGGCTGGATAAATGTCCTCAGCGGGCCACATGTGGCCCACGGGCTATAGTTTGGGGACACCTGATTTAGGTGCTAAAGATAGTGTAATAAATAAAACAGGCTGGGCACAGTGGCTCATGCTTGTAATCCTAGCACTATGGGAGGCCAAGGAGGGTGGATCGATTGAGTTCATGAGTTTGAGGCCAGCCTGAATAAGAAGGAGACCTTGTCTCTACTAAAAATGAAAAATTGAGGCAAGAGGATTACTTGAGCCCAAGAGTTTGAGATTACTGTAAGCTATGAGGCCATGGCACTCTACCAAGGGCAACAAAGTGAGACTCTGTTTCAAAAAACAAATAATACAAAACAGACTTTGTTATTGCCCTCCTGGACTTACTTTCAGGATGGGGACAGACAATAAAACAGTAAATCAAGACTACTAAGTATTTAAGTTCAGTAAAGGAAAGGGAAGCAGGGTAAGTGGGTATAGTGATGAAAGAGTGGCCAGGGAAGGCTTCTACAAAAAGATGGCATTTGGTGAAATGAATGAAGTAAGGAAATAACCATGAGACTATTTGCAGAAGAGAATTCCAAATAAATGCCAAACACGTCATGTTGAGGCTCCACAAAGTAAAAGAGAAATCTGGGCCAGGATGGCTGGAGTGGAGTCAGTGACAGAGTGCTATGAACTGAGGCTGGAGGTCTGCAGGGGCTGGTTTGTGTGAAGACTTTTAAGCCATGGTAAGGGCTAAGGATAGTTGGGAATTATTGGGGAGGCTTTTGAGTAAGGATGAGACAGGTATTTAGTTACATTTTTAAAAAACGACTCTGGTCATTCTGTGGAGACTAGAGGGGAAGGCAGGAGTGGAAGCAAGTAGAATGTCTAAAGGCAACTGAAATAGTCTAGGCAAGAAATGATGGCTTAGGCTATAACAATGGTGGCAGAGAGGGTGATAAGGGGGTAGCTTTGGGGTATGTCATTAATTTGTTCCTGAAAATGCAAAAGTACTGAGTCTATTTCCTATAGTTTATTAAGAGAAAAAAAGTTGTAAGTGTTGTGAAAGTAGCTACTCTTGGAGCCCTTCCTTCCTTCTTTCTTTCTTTCTTCTTTTTTTTTTGAAGAAAGTGTCTTGTTCTGTCACCCAGGCATTATCATAGGCTCATTGTGGCCTCAAATTTCTGGCCTCAAGTGATTCTCCTGCCTCATTCTCCCAAGTAGCTGGGAGTATGGATATGTGCTATTGTGCTTGGCTAATTTCTCTATTTTTTTTTGTAGAGATGAGGTCTCACTCTTGTTCACACTGATCTCAAACTCCTGGCTTCAAGCAATCCTCCAGACTCAGCCTCCCAAAGTGCTAGAATTATAGGTATGAGCCTGGCCACAACTTATCATTTTTTAAATGGCAAATTTTTCAACTTCAAAAAACTTAACGTCTGGTCTCCAGAGGCATCCTATTGTTTCCTATGGGTCTGAACGATGTTCTACAACTTGATTATCCCAATCTTGCTTCACATTATAACTCTGATTCTGATGTATGATTTAAAAAAAAAAACACAAAGAGGATGGGTGCAGTGGCTCACACATATAATCCTAGCACTCTGTGAGGCTGAGGCAGGTGGATTACTTGATCTCAGGAGTCTGAGACCAGCCTGAGCAAGAGCAAGAGCAAGGGCAAGACCTTGTTTCTACTAAACTTAGAAAAAAATATAGCTGGGTGTGATGGCACACACCTGTAGTCTTAACTTCTTGGGAGGCTGAGGCAAGAGGCTCACTTGTACCCAAGAGTTTGAGGTTGCTGTGAGCTACAATGATGCTATGGCATTCTACCCAGGAGAACAGAATGAGACTGTCTCAAAAACAAAAGCAAACCTAGTGTGTGTTTAAATAGTTTGAATAGAGTTGCTTCATAAATACCCTGCAGTAGCACAAGAAGTGTGCACAAAGGCCCAGATAATCTCTGCCCCCGATAATCTCTGTCCCAACTTCAAAACGAATTCCTGGAAAATGAGCGGATAGTTTGAGAAAGTCCTTCCTGAGATGTGTTAGCTATTTTGCAGTCATATACTTTCCCACTTCATTTCTGTGATGGGGTAATCAGCTCTTTGTACTCACAATGTAGAAAGGTCCCTTGGATCTAGAAGTGAGTGAAAGTAGCTGTGTAAAATGGATAGCAGGAAATACAAAAGATAAAATCATTAAAAAAAAAAAAGAATTGAGTGTGGTATTTCAATTAAAAGAGAACTTAAAAATAATACTTATCCCTGTTTATTATAAAATCAAAACATGGAAAATGTAAGCAATACATGTGACCTAGTAGTTCTCAAAGTCAGGGGTTATTCTAACTCTTAATATCCATCCTTTATAATGGCCAGAGGTCCAGTGACTTATTGGATTCCATGATTCAGGTGTTTCTGGGAATCTCTGGAAAATGCTGGCATGTTCCACAAGTTTGAAACACTTCTTGTCTATCATCTGTGCTGGCCAGTTCAGTCTGGTCCACTGCTTTTATCTCCTTAGGTCTCCTCTCACTAACTTCAACATTCCCCTGGACTGCTGTTAACACCTGCACCACAAGTGAACAATTCCCTCTGCCAAAACAAGACTAGGTCTCACAATACTTGACTGAAAATTTCAAGACACCCGAAATGAAATATAATGCTCAAGAGAAAAAAGTTAGAACTAGATAGTGTGGATTACATGGTGGCTTCCCAAAAGACATGTCTTAATCTTCAGAATCTGTGAATGTGAAATCGGGTTTTTATAGATGTGAATTTAAGTTCTGGATCTTGGAAAGAGAAGTTTAACCTGGATTATCCAGGTAGACCCTAAATATAACCTCGTGTATCCTTATAAGAGAAGGGAGATTACATCAAAAACACAGGGACATATGGCCACACAAAGAGGAGGAAGAGGCAATGTGACAGCAGAGGTTAGAGCAGTGATTTTCAACATTGTATCTCAGTACACACTCTGGTGTGTTATGAGAGGATCTTAGGTGTGCTGCAAAAATTTTTAAAGAGCATTAATTAAATTATTTTTGAAAGATATTCAAAGCAAAGTAAATATACATAGCAAAATTAAAAATCTCTTTAAATTGATCATATATCATTTTATCCCCCATTGGCAAAGATGCATCGTCTCTTTTTACTTTTTTTTTATCATTGGGGATTCATTGAGGGTACAAAGCACCAGGTTACATTGACTATATTTGTTAGGTAAAGTCTCTCTTATAATTGTGTCCTGCCCCTCAAAGGTGTGTTACACACCATGACCCCCCTTCTTCTTTCTTCTTTTTCTTCTCCCTTCCCTCACCCCCAGAAAGTATATCATTGTTATAATAAACAGATATTTTATTTGTATAATAAATAAACACCAGCTTACTTCTAAAGTGGACGGGGTGTAGCCTTAAAAAATAAGGCTTTACAACACATCTATAAGTGGATGATTTGACAAGGATTTGGCGATGAATACCGATGTATGTTGAAATCACCCAGGTGAAGAAAGCTGTATGATTCAGCAATTCCTTGTTGTGCCTGAAATAGTAAGGTGTAGCTCATACTGAACACATCATACAGTTCTGTCTAAATTTGAAATAGTGAAGTAGTTAGATACAATTAGCTTGCAAATCCTAGTTTTGAAAATTTTCCAAATGTGTTTAATTAATACCTGTGTTTCTTTTTAAAAAGTATGAGTTGTTTATTTACTTATTTTTATTATTTTTGGTTTGGCATTTTTTATTTTTATTACATAGTGTTCAATTAAAATGGACAAGTTTTTAGTAAAGAAACACAAATTAGATGATGACACTAATGTGTCAAATACTGCTTTATCCAGTACATCTGCAACTAAATTAAAAACAATTAGACATCAATATAATGAAGACTATTTATTATTCAGTTTCATAAAAGAAATATACGACATCCCACATGAGTAATTTGTGGCAAGACATTAGCAAATGAAGCTATGGCTCCTAGCAAATTAAAGAGACATTTACTTTTTTTGTTGTTGTTGTTGTTGAGACAGAGTCTCACTTTGTTACCCTCAGTAGAGTACCATCGTGTCATAGCTCACAGCAACCTCAAACTCTTGGGCTCAAGTGATTCTCTTGCCTCAGCCTCCCAAGTAGCTGGGACTACAGGTGCTGCCACAATGCCTGGCTACTTTTAGAGACAGTGTCTTGCTCTTGTTCAGGCCAGTCTCAAACCTGTGAGCTCAGGCAATCCACCCACCTCGGCCACCCAAGTGCTGGGATTACAGGCATGAGCTGCTGTGTCTGGCTAAAGAGACATTTACAATCCAGACATTCCCACTTCTCTGAAAAGCCAGTGGAATATTTCAAAGGACTTGCACTCAGTAACACTGAACAGGCAAAAATATGAATCAAATATGCAATGATATCAGATAAAGCACAAGAAGCAAGTTATGTATACAGTTGTGGAAATTGTAGTTAGGAAAATGAATTCTCATACAATTGCAGAATCTGTTATTTTATCAACCTGCTGTGCAATTGTAAAAACAATGTTTGGAGAACACGAAAAGGAAATTTTAAAAACTCTACTTTCAGATAAGATAGTTTCTCAGCATGTTCAGGATTTATCTGAAAATATACAATTTCAAGTAATATCTCACTTCAAAGAAATAAACATGTTTGCATTTCAGTTGAGTGAATCTACTGATGTCAGTAATAAACCCCAACTTTTAGTATTCAGTACATTTGTCTATGAAGAAGAAATCATAGAATAGTTTTTATTTTGTTAACCACTCCAAACAACAACAAAGGACCAAGATATTTTCTATTTGATCGACAATTACTTTAATTCTAATAATTTGCCTCAGGATTCCTGCATAAACGTATTTGTACAGATGGAGCCCTATCTATGTCCAGAGGTGTAAAGGATTTGTTAAAACTGCACAAAAAAAATCCAAAAATTATTTTACACACTGTTTTCTTTCTTTCTTTTTTTTAGACAGAATCTCACTCAGTCACCGTGGGGTTGAGTGCTGTGGGGTCATAGCTCACAGCAACCTCAAACCCTTGGGCTTAAGTGATCCTCTTGCCCCAGCCTCTCAAGTAGCTGGGACGATAAGCGCCCTCCACAGCGCCTGGCTATATTTTTGTTGTAGTTGTCATTGTTTGGCAGGCCTGGGCCGGGAACGAACCCACCAGCCCCGGTGTATATGGCCAGCGCCCTAGCTGTTGAGCTATAGGCACTGAGCCACATTTCTGTGTTTTAGTCATCCAGTTGTGGTAATTTATTATTGCAGTCCTAGCATAGGAATACTAGGGGATACTACTGAATATGGGCCCATGAACTTCCACTCTAATGACCACTCTAATGACTTCTTCCTCTAATGACCACTTTCATCCTCATTGTCCTAGGTTGTAGGACAAGCTTACTTTGCTATGGCTAGTTGTGGTCTAGGACTCCAATTTCTTTTTGGCTCTGAAAAACAGAGAAAATCCTCCATTTTATTAATCCTATCATTTTAATAATATCTGCAAAGATGTAACCCTGGCTACAGTGAAAGAGATTTTATTTTATTTTATTCTATTTTATTTTTTAAGATAAGAATTTCACTCCATGGCCCTAGTTAGTGTGCCCTTGCATCATAGCTCATAGTAACCTCAAATTCTTGGGCTCAAGAGATCCTCTTGCCTTAGCCTCCCAAGTAGCTAGGACTATAGGCGCCTGCCACAGTGCCCGGGTATTTTAAAAAGAGCTTTTACATAATATGTTGTACACACTGTATTTATCTTAGTCTCTATTTAGATTTACTTTTTCACAACCAAAGGCCTATTAAATAAAACAAGAGTTCTGGCTCCTGAAGGTAAATACGAGTATAGCCTTTTTCTCTAACAATAATGATCATTAAGCTGTAGCTTAAGTATTTTAAAGCTAATTTAGGTTCTTTTTTTTTTTTAAATCAAGGCTATGAAGTCCTAGATAGGTTTCTAAGTTAGGGCTCAAGGTCAAAGTCCCTGGGATTACCTCCATACTGGTAAATCTGAATTACATTCTTACAATTCACAAACTAAAGAGAAATAAAGGAAATCCCTTGCCCAGCTTCAGGGTGAAGAGTTCTAGGGAAGGACTCTGATAAACCTAGCTTGAAGGGTGGCCTAAGAGTAAGGAAACAGCATCTTGTGACTGGTAGCTGTAGCAAAATTCCAGGGAACAGGAGAAGAAGAGAAGTTCTACCAAGAACATGAATGTATGAAACCACTATAAGAAAAGGGAGGGGATCTAGGCAGAGGAAATAACAGTGTTCATTCTAACAGGCTTCCTGGCTCTTAGTTCAGTTTCTTTCCTCTGCCCCATTCTGATACTTCAAAAATGAAAACTCCTCGAATAATCCCAAAATGAAATATCAAATTCTAAACTATCCTCAACTTCTATGTTTCAGTGACATATTTGTGTGTTATTAGGGAATGAGAAGCTCAGAGGTACAAGAATATGTTTGATTTTGATAACATATTATTATTATTACTATTTTGAGACAGAATCTTAAACTGTCATCCTGGGTAGAGTGCCATGGCATCATCATAGCTCATAGCAACCTCCAATTCTTGGGCTCAAGGGATCCTTTTGCCTCAGTTTTTTCTTTCTTTTCTTTTCTGTTCTTTTTTTTTTTTTGAGACAGAGTCTCACTTTGTAGCCCTTGATAGAATGCCGTGGTGTCATAGTTCATAGCAACCTCAAACTCTTGGGCTCAAGCGATTCTCTTGCCTCAGCCTCCCAAGTACTGGGACTACAGGTGCCTGCCACAACACCTGGCTATTTTTAGAGATAGGTTTCACTCTGGCTCAGGCTGCTCTCCAACCGCAAGCTCAGGAGATCCACCTCCCTCAGCCTCCTGAGTGCTAGGATTACAGGCATGAGCCACTGTGCCCAGCTAACATAATATTTTTGAAAAGATTTAGTATTTGAGTTAATGAGAACTTTTTTTTTTTTTTTGCAGGGGCAGAATCTCACTTTATTACCCTCAGTAGAGTGCTTTGACGTCAAAGCTCACAGCAACCTCCAACTCCTGGGCTTACGCGATTCTCCTGCCTCAGCCTCCTGAGTAGCTGGGACCATAGGCACCCGCCACAACGCCAGGCTATTTTTTGTTGCAGTTTGGCTAGGGCAGGGTTTGAACTCACCACCCTTGGTATATAGGGCTGGCACCCTACCCACTGAGCCACAGGAGCCACCCATTAATGAGAACTTTTAACATAAAAATATTTTCAAGTATAAATTTTTATGCCCAGGTTCACACCTGTAATCCCAGCACTTTGGGACACTGAAGTGAGAAGACAGCTTGAGATTGGAAGATAGAAACCAGCCTGAGCAACATAGTGAGAGTCTGTCTCTACAAAAAAAATTAAAAATTAGCCAGGGGTGATGGCTTGTGCCTTAAGGCTAGCTACTTAGGAAGCTGAGACAGCAGGATTCTGGAGCCCCCGGAGTTTGATGTTGCAGTGAGCTATGATGATGCCATTGCATTCTAGCCTCAGGCAACAAAGTGAGACCTTGTCTCAGAAAAAAAATCCGGAACAAAACATAAAGCGAATCACTGAGTTTAGCCCACACACAAGAAGAAAGGATTATACAAGGCCCTAAGTAACAGAAGTAGGGGTTCTCGGGGGCTGTCTTAGAGACTTGTCTACTATAGTCAGCATTTAATTGATGTTTATTCTCTCTACCTCCTCATTAGACTTTTAAACTTTTTGAAGGCCAGGACCACATGTATTGTTCGTGACTATTTTCTCAGCACCTGGTATAAGGCATGGCAAAAAGTAGGATTTAATATATGCTTGTCAACATAATGACAGAAAGAACATACTGGCTATAATTATTGATGCTTAAACAAGACAAAGAGATATTTCTATTATCATTCATGTTGTGTATTGCTTAACATTGTTAATACACACACATTTTCTTTCTGTTACAACTTTGTGTTGTCAGCCTAAGTACCTATCAAATGCAAGATACCATGGAGATAAATAGACACACACAAATGTTATATTTTGAAGTTATCTATGAAAAAACAAAATAGTAAGTGAAATAATAGATGCCAAATATAATACAGGGCAAAAGAATATTGCAGACAGTAGGTGATATGGAGAAGCCATCACCAAGGCTCTCTTAATAATTACTGTCCCTTGATGGATGGACAGGACCTTGATGAGTAAAAGTAAGGAAAGCTTTCAGGTGGAAAAAACCACCTAGACAAAGACTTGAAAGCAAAGGTGTGTATTGTCATGCACAGGGATCCATAGCAGAATAGCTGGCAAGAGAGAAATGTACTTCTAGGGAGAATTTAGAGACAAGGTAGGGGAAAAGCATAAAATCTTAAAACGATAGAATTGGAATGGATTATAGTGGGCAATAATCTAATCCTTTCATGTTAAATGTGGGAAAACTGAGGTCAAATGACTCTCTCTATGTGTCACAAGTCAATAACAGAATAGAAAGTATTGTAGTACAGAGATCACATATCTTAGTATTAACTAGCTGAATTTGAAACCCAGCACTGTCACTAATCAGATCGACTTTAGGCGAATAGCTACCTCTCTGAACTTTAGTTTCCTGTCTGTAAAATGGTGGTAATACCACTTGAAGTGTTTTTTGAAGATTAAGTTAGTGCTAATCTGGACGTATTATATGTATATGTATGTGTCTTATAAATATGTATATATATTTTTATATTCTCATGACAGAAAACATAAAATCTGTAGTACAGAACACACCATTTATTTATTTATTTTATTATCATTATTATTATTATTTTTTTTTTTTTGAGACAGAGCCTCAAGCTGTCACCCTCGGTAGAGTGCCATAGTATCACAGCTCACAGCAACCTCCTCCAACTCCTGGGCTCAAGCGATTCTCCTGCCTCTGCCTCCCAAGTAGCTGGGTCTATAGGTGCCCATCACAACACCCGGCTATTTTTTGTTGCAACCATCATTATTGTTTGGTGGGCCCAGGCTGGATTTGAACCCGCCAGCTCAGCCACTTGAGCCACATGGGCTGAGCCTAGAGCACACAAAGCATCTTAGCACTGGCTCTCCAAGTCCCAAGCCCCACAGGGCAACATGGTAAGGGCTTGATGCTATACTGCACATGTAACAGGGTTGTATCACAGGAGAACAACAAAATTGTGAAACTTGGAGCTTATATAATGATTGCTGGCATATCTGCACATTATATCTTCCAAAAAGAGAGAGAAAGAGACCTTATCTTTATTCTGGAATGTACTCAAATCTCTCCTGGAAAGAGGGGCAAATATCTCCAAAGAAGAGAAGTCTCTAAATCTCTCCAGAGCAATACTATATCTCTAATTTCCTAGGCATGTTTGCTACTGTTCTTTGTTCAGAACACTCAGATTGTACAGAAATGTGGAAATACTCATGGAGAATTATATACCAGCAGTAGGTACACAAAAGTGTTATGTCCTTTCAAGAATCCAAAAACAGTGTTCTTTACTTTCAAACCTTTCCTCACAGATGCCACTGTTTTTGAGAGACCAAAGGCTTACCGGCTATGAGATATCCCAAGGTATCCCAACAACTCCAGTGACTGTATTATGTCACTCATGCTTCCATTGTCATTTCCTAGCTTATAACTCATCCCAGCAATCTGTTGGCTGCTTTCTTGGGTTTCTTTTACATATACATATTTCTGCAAATTAAAGATTCTATAGAGTATCTTATAGCAGGTTATAAATTTTATATAATTTATTTATTGAGACAGAGTCTCACTTTATTTATTTATTGAAACAGAGTCTCACAGCAACCTCCAACTCTTGGGCTCCAGTGATCCTCTTTTCTCAGCTTCCCAAGTAGCTGGGACTACAGGCACTCACCATAATGCCTGGCTATTTTTTAAAGATAGGGTTTCCCTCTTTCTCAGGCTGGTCTCTAACTCCTGAGCTCAGAAGATCCACCCACCTCTGCCTCCTAGAGTGCTAGGATTACAGGGTATGAATTTTAACTGCCTTCCCTCAACCCTGGGAGCTGCAACACATGATCATCATTATTTGGAAAAATTTTATCATGAGGAAATCAGAGAACAAAGATGCCAAGTTCTTTAAGAGCTCTGGGTTAGACCTGAGACATATTTGGAAACTATACAAACTTATAAAACCAGTTCCATAACGTACTCCTTTCCTATCTTAGGACTAGATACAGATTAACCAGAAGGGAGTGTAAGGAAAGAGAGCAATAGTGAATGCTGGTGTGAGTCAGCTCCCAGCTGGCTTGGGCTGGGGGAGTTGGGAGGATGCAGAAATAGAATCTCCTGTAAAGTGGACAAAGAAGAGACAAATAAGAACCATAGTAATAAAAACAGAGAAAGGACACAGGTGTGAATTTGAGAGGATTTAAGATTTTATAGACGGGATATGTAAGACTTGATGACTAAACAGAATTTGAGAAAGAAGGTGGAGTTCAGGGTTACTTAGGTTTCTAAGTTGAGTGTTGTATGACTAAAACACCTGGAGAGAGGTTTTAAATTAATTGCCTGTTGTAATCATGGGTTTTACTTTATATTTTCATAAAAATTATGGAACAACTAGAACTAGAATTTAAAAATTTGGAAAATTGATGATTATTTCATGTATTTGTTGACTTCTTTTTTTCTTTCTTTTTTTTAGAGACAGAGTCTCACTTTGTCACCCTTGGTAGAGTGCTGTGGTGTCACAGCTCACAGCAACCTCCAGCTCTTGGGCTTAGGCAATTCTTTTGCCTCAGCCTCCCAAGTAGTTGGGACTACAGGCACCCACCACAAAACCTGACTATCTTTTTGTTGCAGTTTGGCTGGGGCCAGGTTTGAACCCAGGACCCTTGGTATATGGGGCCTGCATCCTACTCAATGAGCCACAAGCACTGCCCATTTGTTGACTTCTTAAAAATATTTTTAACAGAAACATATTTTTTCCCTAGTTTGGAGAATCAGTAGGACATTTCCCCCAATATTAACAACTACCCCATCTTTAATCCAAGCAACACTGAGGGGCACTTGAACCCCTGGAAATTCCATAAAATTGAGAAAATACAGTTTATAGAGGTTTGAGATAAGAAATCATTTCATATTACGCATATGTTTGTCTCAAGTTCATTTTTAGAATATACAGAGGGGAGGTCCAGACAGAATTCCAAGAGAGAAGTAGAGGTTGAAATATCACTTGGAAATCATCAGTATGTAATTGGTTATTTAAAACCAAAGTTGTATCAAATTTTTTAGTTCCAAACAACGAAAACCAACTCTGGGTAGTTTAAGCAGAAAAATAATTTATTAGAGCTAATAGGTAGCTGTCAGAATCTCTAGGAAGGGAAGAAAACCTAGATTAGAGACTATATTACAAGAAAAAGTTCTGAAATCATTGTAGGGCTGGGCCCTGCCTCTGCAGCCACTACCCCAAATGCTGCCACTTGTATGGCACAGGGTACTTCCATCAGCTCTGCTGACAATTTTAGATACTAAGTACCTTTCCATATATCTCTCCTGAATGTTAATGTTATGCAGATGAGCAATAGAACACTTCAGACACTTTTTCATTACTCAATACTGGAAGTGCTGCTTACACCCATGCAGAAGAATTCCATGAGAAGCTCCTTTTTTTTCTTCACTGACTTCCAATTCAGTCTGATGTGGGCACAACTGAAATTCTTGTATCCTAGCAACAAGGAAGGCTGGAAATATGACTAACATTCTAGTCTGTAGGGTTAAGTGAGAAATAGGTTAAATAGGAAGGGGGTTAAATGTACAGTGTGGGGCTAGGGATAGTGGCTTCTGCCTGGAGTAGAAGGATTACTTGAGTTTGAGACCACCCCAAGCAAGTGTGTAAAAAAAATAGTAAAATTAGCTGGGGCTGGTGATGTATGCCTGTAGTCCCAGATATTTGGGAGGCTGAGGCAGAGGATCATTCAAGACCAGGAGTTTGAGGTTGCATTGAGTATAAGGATGCCACTGAACTCTAGCCTGGGAGACAGAGCAAGATCCTGTCCCCCCCCCCAAAAAAAAGTACAGTGTGGCCAAAAGATATAACAAATGTCCACTACAAGAATATAAGCTGACAGCTTGGCGCCTGTGGCTCAAGTGGCTAAGGCGCCAGCCACATACACCTGAGCTGGTGGGTTCGAATCCAGCCCAGGCCTGCCAAATAACAATGACAGATGCAACCAAAAAATAGCCAGGCATTGTGGTGGATGCCTATAGTCCCAGCTACTTGGGAGGCTGAGGCAAGAGAATCGCTTAAGCCCAGGAGTTGGAAGTTGCTGTGAGCTGTGATGCCACAGCACTCTACCCAGGGTGACAGCTTGAGGTTCTGTCTCAAAAAAAAAAAAAAAGAATATAAGCTGAGACTATGAGAGAGAAAATAGAAACAAAAAGAGAATAGTAATTATAGCCAATGTTTATTGAGCACTTAAATTGTTCATCATTTTCTATATATGAAATAATTTATTTCTTAGAACACCCTTCTCAGGTAGGAACGGTTTACAGGTGGGGAAACTTAATCAATAAAATGATCTAACACTTTTCCAAGGTCGCCCAGCAAGATGATATAACTCTGGAATTTATGCTGTTACTACTATACTATACTGTTTTGGGTGGAGAAGAAAAAGATGGAGTCCTAGGAAGTGCAGACATTTAGGAAGTAAACAGAGGAAGTTAAATTGCCTGAGAAGAAATAAATGATCAGAGAGCTGAAAGGACATTCTTTAAAGAGAGTGCTCTCTCTCACCCTCTCTGTGAGCTATGATGTCTCTTTTTTTGAGACAGGATAAGAGAGATTCAAGTAGTTGTATTTTTAATAGTTCACTAGGGCTACTGTAACAACATATCACCCTTTGGGTGGTTTAAGCAACAAAAATTTATTGTCTCCGTTCTCAAGGTTAGAAATCCAAGATTAAGGTGTTGGCAGGGTTGGTTCCTTATAACGGCTGTGAAAGAAGGATTTATTCTAAGCTTCTTTCCTTCCTTCCTTCTTTTTTTTTTTTTTTCCTTAAGCTGGAGTTTTATTCTATCACCCAGGCCAAAGTCCATTGGTGTGAAGTTCATTGCAGCCTTTAACTTCTGGGCTTAAGCAATCCACCTGCTTTAGCCTCTCAAGCAGCCAGGACTATAGGTATATACCACCACGCCCAGCTATTTTTTTTCATTTTTTTTAAAGATAGGGTCTCACTGTGTTGGTTGCCTAGGCTGGTCTTGAACTCCTGGCCTCAAGCAATCCTCCTGCCTCAGCCTCCTGAATTGCTGAGATGACAAGCATGAGTCATTATACCCTGCCTAGGCTTCTTTCCTAGCTTCTGATGGTTTGCTGGCACTCTGGCATTCCTTGGCTTGTAGATGCATCATCTCAGTCTGCCTTCAGATGGCATTCTCCTTGTGTCCCTTCATACAATCTTTTCTCTGTATATGTCTGTCTCAAAATTTGTTCTTTTTATAAGGCCACCATTTGTATTAAATTAGAGGCTCACCCTACTCCAGTATGACTTCATCTTAATTACTCTGCAGTGACCCTGCTTCCCAAAAATTCATATGCTGAGATACTGGGGTTTAGAACTTCAACATGTGAATTTTGGGGGACACAATTCAAACAATAGCAGTGGTCAATGACACAAATAGGACAGAGGTCAAGAAGGATGCAGACTATAAATAAACTATTAGATTTGGTGACCAGGAGGTTACTCGAAATTTGACAAGAACAATTTCAATAGCATGATGCTGGTACACATACTATAGATTGTCCCAAAAGTCACCCCTAAAGTTTCTAGACATAGAGAAAAGGGGAAGTTGTAGCTAAATATACCTTTATTTACAAAATATTCATTATAAAATTTTACAATGTAGAAATGTATAAATATGTAGAGAATATTTAGTAAAATTGTATAATGAATACAATTATCAATGTAGAAATATATAAAATTTTACAATGTAGAAATGTATAAATATGTAGAGAATATTTAGTAAAATTGTATAATGAATATTTTGTAAATAAAACTACATTTACCTACAATTTCCCATTTTCCTTATGTATGGTAGCTTTTGGGACGCCCTTTATTATAGATGTTGACAAGAAAGAGGAGTTTAGGGGAAAAACAAGGGGGTATGCATAGACAATTCTCTATGTAAGTTCAATGTGACAGGAAAGATGGAGCTCTCCATACACAAGGAGACATTAGATACCAAGGTACCCAATAGTATAAACAAAAATTTCATGGTTTAAACAGAAATTGTTATGGTTTAGTAGTGTTATTTCCTATGTGTGAGGCCAAATCTTTTGGAATTGTGATTTAAAGTTAACAACTGGTACGGGGAAGACATCTGCACACTATGTGGTGATGTTGCCATAGTAATTGTCACTCCAAGGAATTCAGGACAGGATATTTACACTGAAGCTTCTATGTTTCAAAATGAAGACATAATTTTAGATACTAAGGGCCTTTACATATATTCCTCCTGAATGTTAATGTTATTCAAATGAGTAATAGAACATTTCAGACACTTTTTCGTTTCTTGAAAATGAAATGCCTCTCATTTCCTGAAAATGAAATATCTCCTCTGTCTGGAGACACTCTTCTAAAATGCAAAAGCTCAAATAACTGCAAATTCAAATAGAGCTTTTGAGCTGTACAGCAGGAAGGAGTTAGGATTTAGAAGGCTGGTTTCAGTGCCTGCTGTGTGTTTTCATTTCTCTTTGCTAGGGCCAGTTGCTGTATTTCAGAAACAGAGGAGTTCTGAAAGCAAAGATGCATGACTGAGAACATGGAGTTGATTCCCTGTGTATGTTTAAAACTCCAGTTTAAAAGAAATGCTTTATTCCTTTTTAAACTTCCCTGCTGTTTTGGTGAATTCATTTCTCGCAGGACTGAATTTTGTGCTCCCGCCTTAAGGCTAGAAACAGTTCAATCTTGTGTGCTAATGACTTGATTCTCCCAAACTGTGACCACCTGGCTGCCAGGGATTTTTGAAGTTCCTACTACAGCCAAGTTTGCTCAGTGATGGGCATTTTTCACTTCCTTCTGTTTCTACCCCACCACTTTCATCTGATTAACACTGTGAGTGCCCACATTGAGCATGTTGGAGCCTTACCATAAATCCTACCCCACGTGAATATGTCCACACTCAATTTTACAAACATTCCCTGCTGGAGAATCAAGGAAATCAACATTGAAATCTTGTCAAATTTCCTCAACAAACCCATAAAAATAGCAGCTTAGAAAGTCACAATGTATATTGTTTTTTGTTAAAAAATTTTTAAGAAGTTTATTTCAGGGGAGGGTGATGGGGGGTCACAGTGCATGGCACACCTCTTGGGGGTGGGATACAATTATAAGAGGAACTATCTAACAAATGCAATCAGTGTCACCTAATTCTTTTACCCTCAGTGAATCTCAAACAATAAGAATTAAATAAATAAATAAAGCTATAAATAAAAGCAACCAATGATAAAAAAAAAAAGAAGTTTATTTTATTTTATGAGATACTTGGCTAAAAGAAACCATCTTCTGGAAACATCATAAATGTTTGTTAAAGTGATAGGTCCCTATCTTGATTGTAGTGATGATTTCAAGGTACATACGTGTATTGAAAATTAAATTGTATACATTAAATAAGTGCAGTTTATGTCAAGTATACATCAAGAAAGCTGTCATGAAAATGAGTGGGCCCCTGAGCAAACTTGTCTGTCTGGTTTTTTTGTGTGGTTTCTCATTGGCATGGCTGCACCTCAGAATTTGGTCAGTGACACTCACATACTCATTTATTTACCATAGTGCAAGGGCAGAACAGAGCTAGCAGAGGTGCTGGGGATAGGCATGCACTTATACAAGCAAAGCCATTGGAAAAACCTGGACAAATAATCCAGCAACTTCTGGATGTGAAAGGGCCTTTTATAAAATTAATAAAAGGGGGTGGCACCTGTGGCTCAAAGGAGTAGGGCGCTGGCCCCATAAACCAGAGGTGGAGGGTTCAAACCCAGACCCGGCCAAAAACTGTAAAATTAATGAAAGGCTTCCAGGTAGCAACTGTGGCAGGGGCCTGAATTCTGCAAAGGTGTAGCATAATTGAAAAGATATGCATATGTATATAATCAGCCATTATTCCATAGCTTGCTTTATGACAATAAAATTCATAGCTTTCTTGATTGTTCCCATAGATAACATCATCATTGTGAAACTTAAGACTGGTCTTTGAGATATTTTCCAGACTCTGCAGTCAGTGGATTGACTGACACCAACTAGACCAGTGGCTATACTTAGGAACTAAACTCAACGGGTCCCACAACACTCTCCCTGGAAGAGTGCAGTGAGAGACAGTGTAAGAAGACAATTTCTGTTTCCCAACCCTATGAGTTCATCCCTAGCCAATCAGCAGGCCTAGCCCTTTGTCCAGCAAACTATCTTTAAAAACCTTGGCTCCAAAATGCCTGGAGAGATGGATTTGAGAAATCTCTCTTATCTCCTCACTTGGTGCCCTGTGATATTAAACTCTTTCTCCAGTGTAATCCCTGCTGTCTCAGTGTATTGGCTTCCTCTTGAGTAGCAACAATGAACTTGGTTGGGTGGAAACAGATGGAACTCTGAAATAGTGTTTTGCTAACATTTTAACAGTAATTGATAAATGTTTGCGAGTTCAGTTGTTTTGTTGTTGTTTCTGTTTGTATTTTTTGTGAGGAGCCACTTTTCAAGTGGTAATTAGATTATGCACATCCGAAAGTAGTTCAGAATCTTTTTGGTGTTTCTCTCCCTGTTATGTTTTCTTCTTCTCTTTCTTTCTTCTTCCAGAACTACATTAAACTTCTTTTCCCTCTGTGGGTATCTTTTGCAGAGCAGGGTGGAGAAGACATAGTAATAGGGAAACTATACAGGAACAGGGTCCCATGATAACCCAGGGAGAAGATGTTCTGGCTTTAGCTGATATTTGTTACATCCTCTAGATTCTGGCTATTGAAATTAAGTTGCCTTTCAGTTCTCTGGATTTCCTTCCTTTATTATATTAATTTTAATTTTAATAGGTTTAGGGGGTACAAGTTGAATTCCATTACATGTACATATTGTATAGTGGTAGAGTCTGGGCTTTTGGTATACCCATCACCTTAGTAGTGTCTATTGTACACTACAGGTCATTTTTCATCTCTTACCCCTTCCCACCTTTGTCCTTGTGAGTCTCTAATGTTAATTATACCACTCTGTGTGTCCGTGCATAGCTATAGTTTAGCTTCCACTTATAAGTGAGAACATGCAGCATTTTTCTGTTCCAGAGATACTTTGCCTAGGAAAATGGCCTCCAGTTCTATGCAAGTTGCTGCAAAAGTCATTATTTCTTTGTTTCTTGTCACTGAGTAGTACTCCATGATATGTCACATTTTCTTTATCTACTCATCAGCTGATGGGCACTTAGGTTGATTCCATCTCTTTGTGATTTTGAATTATGCTGTGATAAACATATACATACAGACATCTTTTTGATATAATCATTTCTTTTCCTCTGGGCAGATACCCAGTAGTAGGATAGGAGGATTGTTGGTAGGTCTACTTTTAGTTTATTGAAGAATCTCCATAGTATCTTCATAGAGGATATACTAATTTAGATTCTCGCCAACAGGGTATGTGTGTTTCTTTTCACCAACATCTATTGTTTTTTTTGTTTTTTGGTTTTTTTTTTTTTTGAGACGGAGCCTCAAGCTATCCCCCTGGGTAGAGTGCCATGGCATCACAGCTCATAGCAACCTCCAACTCCTGGGCTCAAGCGAGTCTCCTGCCTAAGCCTCCCAAGTAGCTGGAACCACAGGCATCCGCCACAACACCCGGCCATTTTTTGGTTGCAGCCATCATTGTTGTTTGGCGGGCCCGGGCTGGGGATTCGAACCCACCACCTTGGGTGTATGTGGCTGGCGCCTCAGCCGCTTGAGCCACAGGCGCCAAGCCACCAACATCTATTGTTTTTTCACTTTTTAGTAATGACTATTCTAATTGGAGTAAGATTCTCATTATAGGCTTTAATTTGCATCCTTCCTCTAATACTCAAATAAAGTCACTTGAGCCCCAGGCTCCAGTTCCTTCCCACATGTTTGTTAGGGCTTCCAGCGGATGTTCGCAGGCCTTCTTACTCTCCACTTTTCTATATCTGATTAGTGCTTCTCCAGGATGCTGGACCCTCTCTCTGGTTTTCTTTTTTTTACAAGACCCGAATTCCCTAAGGCAGTGAATGCTAATCCAAATCTGATACTAAATTGTGGTGCCCTCCTCCTTTGGCAATTCCACAGATGAGGTAAGGATAGGATGGTAGAAGATTTATCACACACCCTACCTCCACTGAGGAGTTTGACTCTCTTTCTTCTTTGCTTTCTATACCTTTTCTTCCTTCTTCCCCTCCTCCTTTCTATATATTCCTGTTTATATCATAGCTTTCTTTTTTTCTTCTTTCTCTCTTTCTTTCTTTCTCACTTGGTAGAGTGCTGTGACATCAAACTCAAAGCAATCTCAAACTCTCGGGCTCAAATGATTCTCTTGCCTCAGCCACTTAAGTAGCTGGGACTACAGGCACCTGCCACAACACCTGACTATTTGTAAAGATGGGGTCTTGCTCTTGCTCAGGCTGGTCTCCACCCTGTGAGCCCAGGGCAATCCACCTGCCTTGGCCTCCCAGAGAGCTAGGATTACAGGCATCAGCCACCGTGCCTGGCCTTGTAGGTTTATTTCTTTTCTTATTTTGTGGAAGACTCTAATAGGTAGGAACTAGATCTAAATATGATTTTGGCATAGCACCCATAAATTAGTGCTTGGTGTAATTTTAAGGACACTAATGCCTTTTTGTAATAACCCTCTTTTCCTGGTAGAAAAAGTACAGGCTTTGGAAATTGCTGCCAACAGGCTTTTGGCTAGACCCTGGTGAAAAGCACCTATTTACCCCAAAAGCTCTAAACTTGGCAGTTGTTAGGTAAACATCTAGGATGCATAGGGCAGCAACATGTTTGTTCTTTTCTGATATGAAATAGATAACAATGTCCCAAGAGCCATACTAATGTACAACATTAGAGGAAAAGATTTGACATTAGCTTCTCTGAAATTTACCCATTCCCTTTAGAACTCTGGAAGATAAAACTAAGAAATCTGGCAGGATATAAATAGCAGTTAAGTCTTCACAGTGCAAAGTAGTAAAAAGTCTAAACACAACATGGATATGTGCTTAAATGCAATCTAAGCAATCTGATTCTTCAACAATGTTTAATTTTTAATTTAAAAAGTAAATTCTCTTGTTACATACATTTGAGAAGCTCTTCTATTGTTACATGCATTTGTTCAAAAGCCCAGTGCTATGCTTAAGCCTTCTGGTTTTGTCAGGGGTCCTGCATTATACAACTCAAGGGAGCACCATTCGCATCATGTTCTGTGAATAGCTACCCCAAGAGTTGTTCAGCGTACACCTTGAATGACAATATATGGAGCTCCTGGTTTGAATCTTGGTCTTTATGAACTCAGGGAAGATTTTACATTCTCTAAGCCTCATATTCCTCAACTTTAAAAAGGGAATGATAATAGTATCTACATCTTAGGGTTGCTGTGAGGATTAAATGAGTCAAAGTAATTAAGTGGTAATTATTGCTACCAATTCAGGTATTATTGATAGAAATAAGAGATATATTAGATACTCTATGGTTCCCATTTCTCTGCTATCTCAGCCACAGAGAACCCAATCTGTAATGGTAGTAAAATGAGCATTTGCATAGGGCCCATTGCTATCATCTAGGAACATGGTTTTTCAAGGGCTCTAACTTACTATAATTTTCCAAATCTTGACTCCCAGAGAGCTCCCAGGGTGCCAGGCTTTTATATTATTGGATCTTCCCCCTTGATGCTACTGCAGACCTGGCATCACTGCATACTCAGTACTGCTGGCATGCTTGGCTCCGGCCACATGGGTCCTTTCTTGTTCTCCCATTACAATGACCAGTCACCATGGAGAATTTACATGATTCTTAAGCAGAGTTAGAACATAGGAGAAGTGGGATACTGGGATATAGTGTAGGGAGCTGAAAGTACCAGGACCAGGTACACTGGAAATGGTGGCCACTGGACATTTTTCTTTCTTGCCCTTGAATGCCAGGTTGTGTTCCATGGGGAGAAACTTCGGAGACAACAAAATAACAGTACAACAACATAGGAATGTGAGGGTCCAAGGGTGAGTGTGTGTAGCTGGAAGATCGGAGGGGAAGTGGTATAAAAAAACAGAGAAGGAGAGAGAAAATGAGATGGAAAAAAGATGCTATGAGAGCATATAGTTACTGGAGACCATGTTTCCATCTGCCCTTTGTCACCCTATGTCAAGGTCTGGGACTTGGTCAAAAATGATGCCTGAGGTTATTAATCACACTCTCCTTTGGACTGAATTAAACATGGTAAATAACCAAGGTCAGTGGTCTCTTATTACTTAGGGGGATGTGGGGCACAAATCTAAGGCACAAGTGTGAAATGAGGGAGGAAAAAAAAGTAGAAAAAAGAAAAGAAAGAAGACTAGAGAAAAGGACAGGGAAAAGGAAGGCTAAAACAAAAAGTTATAGCTCTTGAAGAACCAGTAATAGGCCTGGTTGCCATTGCTACATATAAAATATTATGCAGATAAAGGAGTGAAAGAGATGAAGCCCATTGCACAGTTTGGACTCTTAATCCTGTCCCCACTCAGGCTCAGCTTTGAGATTATTAGAGAGACTAAAGTAGTCCTCAGAGTGCCACAGAGGGGAGTTAGGACCAGAGCAGAGTCAGAACAGAGTCAATTCTAGGACTGCCATGAGAATGTGATTATCAGATCTCCAACTACAGAGAGTGTAATCGATTCACTTCCAGTTTCTGTGCTCTGATATCTGTATCATTGCATTTGTTCTGAGGCCATGCTACTGATAGTCAATGACTGAGTGCCGAAGGGATACTAGGCAGTCTCATATCTGAGAGACAGGAGAATCTTCTGATGGCTATTTTGGCCTAAGGACTCCCCCACAGCCTAGCTGAACCTCTCTTAGACTCTGGCAGTCTAGGACACTTCTATCCAACCTTTCTTCCCTCTCTTGCCCTGGATGTGATATAAAAACTTTGGTGACTCAACTGGTCATTCTCATGCTCAAATAAATGCAGTTTTCTGGGAAGACATTCTGGCTGTATCTATGGGCACTCAGTATATCTTTGTGGAGAAAGGGGATGTCCACTTTGCTAGGCAAAATGCTTGTTTTTACTCCTCCAATTACATTAGAAAGAAGTCAACTGCAGCATCAACTTGTTTGAGAGTACCTGCTCTCTAGTGCTTCTCAGAGGCCTTGACACTGAACTGCCCTGGCCAAGAGATGAAGCTTATTTGGAGGGACATTGTATAATCTTTGTCCAGCCACTCAGATTGTGAACTTCATTATTAAATCCATCAGAAAGCTGCACACTTGTGCAGCTCATGTTGGACAAATAAAAAACTGAGTTCAGTCTAAGGATTTGTCTTCACTTTTGTTTAATTCTTATGAGAAGTATTACTTTAATGAGCTTATAATTTCTACATAAATTAGAGCACATGAACACAATGAACACATATTTGGGGACATTGGCATAGGATTATTTGGCATAGGAAACATGCGAACTATGGTATCTTCTCTTGTTTAAAGAAGCTTACCAATGAGATATTCTCCAAACAAGAAGGCTTATTTTATTTTCTTAAGAGTCTAAGGGGGTGGAGGCAAGATGGCCAACTGGAGCCAGCTTTTCACAGAGGCTCCCATCCAGAAGGAGAGTTAAAGGACAGAAGTTTAGCAAGTAAGCTCATGGTTTGGAGCTGAGCTGAGAGAGAAGGTTGAAGAAGACACATCAACCCTGCTGAGGTGACCTACAACCCCAAGGATAAAAACAATAGGTGCAAAATCCATCACCAAGTGGATGGGAGTCCCCTTCCCCATGAGAATGGCTCACAGTATACTTTCTACAAACAAGTGAGCAGAGTTCAAACATCCTCCCATTTTATACCACGGGAGAGATCTTCTAAAACCGGACCTCCTTCCCCTACTAGGGTGCTATGGCACTCTCCTGCCAGGCATAAAACTGTATAAAACTGTATATATTCTCTACCTGCAATTCTGAACTCCCAGCACTCCCCTCCAATCTCACCCCAAGGTCTGGAAGCCTGTCCCCCATGGACTCCAGATTCTTGGGCACTTTCTTGAGAGGTATGGACAGGGCATGGGCTGTTGCAGGTCTGTGCTGATTCTGCAGCATGGGGGTAAGGAGAAGACAGTGGACTGAAGGAAGAGGAGAGGGAGAGGTGGTGCCCCATGGCACAGAGCAGCAGCAGTAGCAGCAGGAACAATAGGACTCACACCCCTGGGGATAATTTGGAGAGAAACTCCTTGTCTCTCTGAGCAACCAGAGAAAGCTGGGCATCTTCTCTGGTGGCAGACACTGGCAGAATAGATCTGGGACAGTAACAGAGGCCCCATGAGTAAAGGGTATGCCTGAGGCGGTACCTGACTGGGTGGAGCACAGCAGGGACAGAGAATAGAAGCCACAGGGGTACAGAGACAGGATACTTCCAGGGTGGGGCTGAGCCAGGACTGCTTTAGTGAGCCTAAGAAGCACCTGGGCCTCAGGGGATCATAGCTGAGACAAAGGCAGGTGGGCAGAGGCTGGAACTCAGAGCCAAGTGTGAGCTCTAACTACACCTGCCCCAACACAGACTGCAGCAGAGACAGACACACTAGCTCTGGGAAGCAGCCCAGACTGGAGCTGAGTCACAGTTTCTGTGAACTCAAACAGCATGTGGTCCACAGGGGAATATAGCCAGGACAGAATCACAAATTCTGCGAAAATGTAAGTGTCAGCAACATCAGTCAGGGGCTGGGCTGGAACTGAGTGAACTGCTCCAGCTTCCATTAGGCCTCAGCTCCCCCTGCCAGATAGTGGCAGAGTGTGAAGGCCTGGCCAAGGAGACATAGATCTCCTTGTGACTCAGGCAGGTGCAACCCCCTGGAGGAGCATCTGCTCATTGGAGGGAACTGGGTCACAGCCCTGCAGGGTTACCAGTGACTGGGTGTGACAGAGGTGCAAAGTGGGAAAGGAGGCATCAACCTTCCCAGACTAATTCATTTGGGGGTGTGTGTCCTTCTCACTCCACAGAGCACCAGAACAAGTCATACTCAAGCTTCCAGTAGACTGCTGCTATCTAGTTGTCATAGACCTTTTGATTTCTCCCACTTGAGACTGGGTTCTGACTAGGACAATTGATTTGGATCTCTCAGACTGGACCAATCACCTGAGGACTATCCAAAGTGGTATCCTGGGTATGTGGTTGTGGGAAGGTTTGATTTTCCTTTTCTAGTTGTTGCCTGTGGGGGGTGGTGTGACTTAATTGCTGGTATTTCTCCACAGCTAAGACTTCAACCCAGGGTAACTGATTCACTAGGGTAGGACAGAGACCAGCTGAAAACAAGACAGAGCCACTTTGTTCCACCACATCAAGTAAGTCTCTAGTGTCTCAGGCCATAGCACTGTATGAGTCCTTTGCAAAGCTCTAGGGGAAAAGGTACAGATACCACTCCCAGCTCTTGGGCAAAGGGCTGGTTAATCACTACTCCAGGAGCCCCCCACCCCAACTTCACCTTATCTGCTCATCTAGCCAAATGGTGTAAAATAATCATGGAGCAGAATCAGGGGAAAAACTCTAGTAACATGAATAACCAGAGTAGATCAACTCCCCTAAGGAACAATGTGGCAGACACAACTGAAGATCCTGTTCACAAACAAATTGCTGAGATGTCAGAAATTGAATTAAGAATTTGGATTGCAAATAAGATTAATAGAATAGAGGAAAAGTTGGAATTAGAAATTTAAGGAGCATTTCAAAAGTTGTCTCAAAAATTCAATGAATTCAAAGACAAAAATCACCAAAGATTTTGACACATTGAGACAAGACACAAGCCCTCAAAGATCTGTGAAATACAGTATAATCCCTCAGTGACAGAATGGATCAAGCAGAAGAAAGGATTTCTGACATTGCACACAAAGCTTTTGAACATTATAAATGTCTTAACACAATAACTAAGAAAATGCTGTGAAGGCTATGTTAACCAGTTTGATGAAAATATTTCAAATTGTATATAAAATCAGCACATTGTACCCCATGAATGCATTAATGTACAGAGCTATGATTTAATTAAAAAAAAAAAAGAACTTCAAAAAAAAAAGAGTAAGATTTTCTAATTTTTTATTACACTAAAATACACACAACTTAAAATTTACCATTTTAAACTGTACAATTACTGTGAATTAATTATGATAGCTCCTGACATGTAATAAATGCTTAATAAAGATACATAGATATAGTTGTGGTGGGTAGGGATAGGGTATAGAGGAGTTGTGAAGATACTTAGAGCAGACGCCAAGATAGGATTAGAATGTGTGAGATATTTTTGCTATAATGTATAAATTGCTATATGTGAATTAAAGGTTTTCAGAATCTTGAAAAAAAACCCCAAAGAATGTATAAGAGATTTATTAGAAAAATGCCTCTGAAGAATAAAGTAGGAGGGAGCAGGGGTAGGGAGGAATCTCCTTCAGATCACAATATAGGTCTGACAACGAGGGAAGATCGGGTAGGAACAGCCTCAGATACCACAGTTCTGAGCAAGAGTTGTAGCCAGGCTTATAGGGAATCCCTGAGCCAAAGTTGCCTATTAAAGCAGCAGTTCTCAACCTGTGGGTTGCAACCCACAGGAACTGTATTAAAGGCTCACAGCATTAGGAAGGTGGAGAACCACTGCATTAAAGAAACCTCCATTGGGCAGGAGTGGCCTCATTTAAGTACCCTTAGTATGTGCAGTCACTAGATGGGAGCAGCCAGAGGCTGCTGGTCAGCTATGTTCTCCACAAAAAACCTCTTTCAACAGGACATTTGAATAGCACAGCTCTATGCTCCCTTCCCCAGTAGTAGCCTATAAAAACCTATATTTATTGACTGAATTGGCTATGAGGGCATGAAAGCTTTCCACAATATATCTGTACCTCTTATAGAAAGCTTTATTAGAGAAAGTCCTCCTGAATGTCTCAACAAACTTAGTCCCTGGAGGGCACTTGTAGCTCAGTGGTTAGGGTGCCAGCCACATGCTCCAGAGCTGGTGGATTTGAACCCAGCCTGGATCTGCTAACAAAAAAAAAAAAAAAATAGCCAGCCTTTGTGGTGGGCACCTGTAGTCCCAGCACTAGGGAGACTGAGGCAAGAGAACCACTTGAGCCCAAGAGTTTGAGGTTGCAGTGAGCTATGATGCCACAGCACTCTACCAGGGGCAACAAGGTGAGACTGTATCAATAAAAATCGCAAACAAAGAAACAAACAAACAAAAACTTAGTCCCTGTAACAACTTCTTTCTCAAACAATGTGCCTACAGCTAACAATACTGTACTGTACCCCATCTGTGGTAATCTTACCAACCTTCCTTTTTATTGCTTTCATGAACCTGTTCCATTTTTCCAATTTCCATTGCAGTGGGACCTGCCTTTCTACCTACTTCCTGTTGGATGTGAGGCTGGGTCTGATTTATTGGTTCCCATGTTTGACATCCCTCCAGGATATTGTCCTTGCTACTCTATTTGTTTTGTGTTCCCAAAGGCCAGCCCTACCCTATTCTTGACCCCAGGTCAGGTTGCTGGAAACCAAACTACTTGGGAGTCCCAGGACCCCATTGGGCTGAACGCAGTTATTAAGAAAGAAATGTTTTCTCCTTGTGGATAAAAAGAACAATATGTTTGGAATTATGTATTCCCTTTTCTCTTTGGTTGCAACTTTAATGGTTTAAAAATTGGTTTTTGTTTTCTTCTAAAAAAATTTTCCCCCAGATTACTATGTTGATTTATATATAGTAATCAAAACTTCACGGGGATTTTTTAAAAATTTGACAACGTGGTTCAAAGTTCATCCTGTGAGATGAAAAAGGCAAAGGAGTCAAAATATTTCTGGAAAAAAGAAATTATGGAGGGGCACTTCCCTACATGTATTATAAACAGTACTACAATATGAATAAAGAAAATGTGGTATATTCATACAATGGAATAGTGTTCAGTGTTAAAAAAGAAGAAAATCCTACATAATCAACTTGGATGAACCTTGAGGGTTCACTGGCTGATACACTTAGTAATATCAGCCAGTCAGAGAAGGCCAAATACTGCATGATTCTACTTACGTGAAGAACCTAAAATAGTCAAACTCCTAAGAAGCCCAGAGTAGAATAGTGGTGACCAGGGATAAGGAAAGAAAGGGAAATGGGAGTTGCTATTCATCTGGTATAAAGTTTCAGTTACACAAGATGAAAAAGTAATTAGGGATCCCCTGTACAGCATTGTGCCTGCAGCTAACAATACTGTACTGTACAGTTGAGAATTTGCTAAAGTACAACTCCAACAGGGACTGTACCTAACAAATGCAAACATTATAATCTAATTGTTTTAACCCTTACATTAATCTGAAATTAAAAAAAAAAGAATCTGTTATGGGTAGATCTCATATTAAGTGTTCTTACTACAAATAAAAAAATAAAATAAAAATAGCTTTCCAATGGCTTAAAATTTTGGATTAAAATATATGGGTTTTAAAATTACTGAAAAGATGTGTTATAACTGAATTCAATTTAGCTTTTGGACTCTAAATTTCCTTGATAATGAAAAATAATCTGGCCTCTTTGCTTTAACTCAATTTGGTTTAAAATGTAGTACTTTGTGGGCAAATATTTGATTAACTCTAAGATCTGAGGCTACCCACCTTCTTGACAGGTATATGTGTGAGACCTAAGTTCCTGTAGGGACTCGTTCAATGTCCTGCCAGGGCACAGTGGCATCTTGTTCTCATGCCAGCTTCTGTCTATATGAGAGTACAACTGGTTTTCACTTGTCCTGGTCTTAAGGATGGGATTCTTTCGAACCCCACCCCTAAGCTTCCCTTTGTCCTTCAGCTCTCTCTTTACTACTTAATTTTCAGGAACTCAGGAACTTTCAGAGCCTTCTGGAACTACCCAGTATTGTGAGACTTTGCCAAGAGCCTTGTAGGCCCATCTGCCTACACAACTCCCTCAGTGGGGCTCTTCTACCACCCAGGCAGCAAGTTTCTCAGAATCCTGGCTGAACTTACTGAACTCCAGGCTTCCCTGTGAGTTCTACAGTCTCCTTGGCTGGGATTCTCTCAAAGAACTCTGGGTGTTTCTATCTTACTCTCTCCATCTGGGCTTTTGGGTGGCAAATATATGATGGAGCAGGTTGGGGGGATGGTTAAAAAATAAAGAATATGCTTTCTTTGGTTTCCAAAATATCCTCTCTCTAACTGCTGCTGTTCAAACTCTTTCATTCCCCTCTTTTAGGAAGAGGGGTGGTGCAGGCAGAAAAATAGCCATTATATAGTGTTATGCACTTCTTTCTACTCTGGTTTTTACTGTAAACTATGCTTAGTCCTCCAAATTTGGCATTTTATACTTAAATCTAGGAGGAATTATAAGAAAACCTTTCTCTCATTTAACAAAGACTGAGTCTAGCCAATCAAAAATGTCTAAGCCCACTATTTCTACTATTCACTTAAAAATTCATTTAGGAATTCAGTTGCCACTTTTTATCTTAAAAGTTAGCCATAGTCCCCTTAAAGGGCAAATATATAAAATTATATCACTTGTTTAAGTGTAGTTTAAGTGATAAAATGAATGGAAACTATAATTTAATATCAGAGCACTGCCCAAAATAATACACACAAATTTATAGTTCAGTTATAGCAAATATTAAAACCTTATGACTAGATATTCTATGAGGAATTTTCCCTCATAGTTTATAATTCCTTCTTTTTGATCTATACATTTTCTCTAGGTCCAGTGATTTACTTTAGCTTAAATATTATTCAATAGTGTTCTACCTCCAATAATAGCTAGCTAAGTTATTTTCAACTAATCCTGGCATTGATAAGAATTATGTAAAATAGACAAAATATAAAATAATCATGTGTTCAAAAGCATCAGAAAGCCACTGAGACAGTGAGAATTTGTAGGTCACAGAGTTCCATTTAGTCCTCTTTTTTTCCTCAAGGCAATTACTGATTCTAAAAATTAAAGGTGTGGCAGAATGTATGAGAAATTGAGTAGAACTTTGGTCCATATCCTTGGGCTAGGAAAACCCCACCAAGAAGGAGTGACCTTGAGAAACACTCTAGCCCTTGTTTGGGACTTTGGAAAGCTATTCTCTAGGTGTAACAGTAAATCAGAAACAAACCAGCCCTTTTAGCAATGGTTCTCACAGATGCACGTTAGAATTACCTAGAAAGATTTAAAAAGATAGCAATGCCTCATAGTTTAAAGAATAAATATAAAATTATGATGAATTTAAAGAGTCAATATCAAAGGATACCTATTGCATGATTCCTTTTATATAATAATGTGGCACAATTGTAGGGAGGGAGAAAAAGTGGTTGCTAAGTATTAGGAACAGAAGGGAGAGATTGGGTGTAGCTATAAAGGAATCACACAAGGAATGATGGTACAGTTGAAAAGTAATTGTGGTGTCTGTTGTGGAAAGCTACAGATATGACAAAATTGCCTAAAGCTACACACACCCCTACACAAGTCCATATGTAACTGGTAAAGTCTTAATAAGCTGTATGGATTGTATCAATGTCAGTTTCTTGATTTTGATATTGTTGTATAGTTGTGTGGAATGTTGGCATTCTGTGTGCAAGCTCTAGAGAAGGGGTACATGAACTTTTTAGTACATTTTTTCATAAGCTCCTGTTAATCTATAATTATTTCAAAGTAAGTCTTTAAAACTACCCTCCCCCATCAATGCCTTGCTCTAGATCAATTGAATCAGATCTCTGAAATGGAGTCCAGGCACATTATATATTTTTAAAGATTTCTATGTAATCTAAGGTGCATCTAGGAATCATTGCCTTACAGAGACTGAAGCCACTTGTAATAATTTCAATAATTATTGAATTAAGGTTATGTACCAGTAGCCTCATTTCCTCCAGAGCAAAAAGTAAATCCTCTGTGGAAGAAGATAACATCATTCAGGGTCACAAATTATCTGTATCATTTTTCAGACTCAACATCCATCAAGAAGGCAAGACTTGATCCAAAACTAAGAATAAAAGCATATACAAAAACATACCCACTGAAGATCAAGATATTGACATTCTTAGCCAAGGATTTTAAAATAACCATACATATGAAATAAAATACCTCTACAAACAGAAAACTGAAGAAATCCAAAGCAGGAAAAAATGAAGACAATCATGCCTATAAACATAACAAAAAATACTAAAAATCAAAGACAAAAAAGTCTTAAAAACAGCCAGAGAATAAAAGCTATAAAGGAATATCAATAAGATTAAACTGATGACTGAATTCTCAGCAGAAAAATGAAAGTCACAGTAAATGCAGTGATAGCTTCAAAATGCTAAAAGGAAATTACTACCAACCTAGAATTCTATACCCAGTGAAGATATCCCTCAAAATAAAGAAAACCAGGGACATATTTAGGCTATTAGAAATTTAGAGAATTTGTCACTAAAGGAAATATAAAAGGGTACTCTCCAGCAGAAAGAAAATTATCCCAAATGGAAATTGGGGATACAAGGACTGAAAAACAATATTCAGTTAGGGTAAATATGTTCATAAATCCACATGAATATTGCAAAAATATATCTTATTGACAATATTTCTTGGTAGATGCTTCAAAACATTTGTTTATGTTATATAACATTTAACACTTTAAAAATTATTATCACATATGATAAACCATATCATTTGATTTTTGTAACCTTTCTATGACAGGAAAGTCTGTGTATCTTTTAGGTTTGGTTACAAGTATTTGAAAACTTAATAAAGCTTAAAACAAATAAGGGATTATTTTTCTCATATAACAAGAAATTTAAGGCAGGCAATCTATGGTAGTTGCAATTGCTGACTGTAATCAAGGACTCAGGCTTTTTCTTTCTGCTTCATCATTTTAGGTTTTAGCTTTCAATCTTATGTTCAACAGATGGATGTACCTCCCAGCATATTCCCATTGTAGGCAGGAAGAAAGGGAAGGTCAAAGGCTGCATTAGTTTGTTCTTCACTTACAGAAAAACAACACTTTTCCAAAAACATTTATCAAACTTATGCTTACATCCTATTGGCCAGAACTATTTTACAAAGGTATCTCCAATTGTAAAAGAGGCTAGGGAACTGATTAAGCAATAATCTTTCCAGCCTCTAACAAAGAAGAAGGTAAAAGGGAAGGGAGCTGAAAATTAATGTAAAGTAAATCAACCTAGAGTATTTGCATAGTGGATAAGGTAAGCTGGTTCACTAATTAGTCACTATACCCTTGTTTAGTGTATTTTTTTTTTTATTTGTACTGGAGAGGCTAGAAAGCTAAAAACTACTTTTCCCAACTAGGATCCTGTATGACTTAGCTTTCATTAATCATAAGCACTTGTGCAAGATCTGAGGAATGGAAATAACGGCAGTGAAAGCCATTCTGCCATTTCTTTTGATCCTTTCTGCTGGTAAGCACAGTTAGGCAAGGAGGCACTAGCTTTTTCTGTGGCAGCATTTCTGTGGCAGGTTG
The DNA here is from genome assembly GCA_963574575.1 of Galagoides demidoff. Taxonomy (NCBI): domain Eukaryota; kingdom Metazoa; phylum Chordata; class Mammalia; order Primates; family Galagidae; genus Galagoides; species Galagoides demidoff. The sequence goes on along the minus strand of CAUYQV010099816.1, from coordinate 3,529 downwards.
CTAGCTTCATGGGTAGCGATGGGCCTAATGTACAGCATGGACATCTAAGATTCAGCATGGCTCTGGAGCTAGCAGTGGTGATGGTGGTGGCAGCAGCTACCTCATCCCTGGTGGTGGTCTCCTGCTGGTTGCAGAAGTGACATATCCCCTCGTGGCTAGTTCTGTAGAGCCACTCTGGGAGTTATTTTTGAAAGCTTAGTCTAGAGCATTCCACTGCTTAAATTTTTGTAAGATTCTAATTACATGTATTAAATATCTTTGCTTAAAATAGCCAGTTTCTGGGGTTTTTTTTTTTTTCAGTTTCTGTTTTTTGTAGTTGACCCTGGCCTATATAGTCTGTCTAAATTCACTCTTCAGGTTCCTAATATCCACACTTCGACTGTTTTCAGATTTATACTTGGTTTAGAGAGAGTAATTCCTTCCCTCAGATTCCATTTAGTTTGTGCATTCAGCTTGGGGTGTTTTATTCTTCTCTGTCAGGTTCATATGTGTCTCCCTACAGAGCCATGGAGTTAATCTGCTTTCAACATCCCCAGTGTACAATGTGTGGAGAAGTAGGATGACTACACTATGAACATGACACATGTTGCTGTCAGTGGTCATGGCGCATACAGAATCCTGTTGGGCAGGAATAGTGGGGGACTCCATGCTGACAGTGGAATCATTTCTTGTTTGAGCCATCTGTCAATCATGGTTCTGCCTTCTGGGATGATCTTATTATTTTCCATAGCCATATTTTATTGGGCAGTGGAGGGCATTCCATTCTCATACAGATTTTGCAAAGCACTTCCTTTTGAAATGAATTCAGCAGCCCAAGGATCCCTTTAGGGGATGAATAGCTAGTCACTGGCTGTCAGCTAGTCAGGCCCAACATTTCTTTGTAGCTTTCATGAACCTCCTTAGTAAGTTTCTAGTCTATTGGAGTTTTGTCAATCCTAGATGTAAGTAACCATAACCAAAGGCTTATTTTAAAATAGTTTTTAAGCTTCTTTTTTTTTTTTGGCCAAAGCTGGATTTGAACCTGCCACCTCCAGCATATGGGGCTGGCACTGCCCTTTAAGCATCATTTTTTTTTGTTTTGCCTGCAATCCTGTATTCTCTGTTCTTTGGAGCCTTAAGTCATCACCACAGTCACAGCACTTTGAATCAATAGCCTTCCATGGGAAAATTTGATCTTTGATCACATTTTTTTTCCCTAGGGGTTGGCCCCCTTCCTCTTACCTCTGATAGAGAATTTTTAAGGGGAAATACTTTTGAGAAAGGCCTAAAGTCCTAATTTTGTCTCTGACTAAAGATCTTCCTCCCTTATTTCTTAGATTAGTTTCTATATCAGTTATAGAAATTGGTTTTATTTTTTAACCCCACAACATTCCAAATTGTGACTTTTGCAGGCAATGTACTGTTGTGGGTAGCAGTTAGAGAGCACATCTCCCAGAAAAACTGTTTTCTTCCATACTCCGTACTTCTTGGTCAAGTTCATCTTTGCTATGGTTTAAATGTCCCCTTCCCCCAAATTAATGTTGAAATTTAATTATCTATATGACAACATTGAGAGGTGGAGATCTTTAAAAGGTGATTAGGTCATGAGGGTTCTGCCCTCATAAATAGATTAATAGATTATTGTGGGAATAGGTTAGTTATCACAGGAGTTATCACAGCACTTTGGCCCCCCTTTTCTCTATTCTGAGTATTCTTTTTTTTCTGAGACACAGTCTCAAGCTGTCACCCTGGGTAGAGTGCTGTAGCATCACAGCTCATAGCAACCTCAAATGCTTGGGCTTAAGTGATTCTCTTGCCTCACCCTCCCAAGTAGCTGGGACTACAGGTGCCCACCACAACACTCAGCTATTTTTTTTGTTGCAGTTGTCATTGTCTTAACTGGCCTGGGCTGGGTTTGAACCCACCAGCCTTGGTGTATGTGGCTGGAGCCCTACCCAGTGAGCTATGGGCGCCGCCCTATCCTGAGTACTCTTGCACTCTATGTCTTTTCCTCTTTCACCTCTAGCCATACGATGACCCTTGCCAGATGCTGGTGCCATGCTATTGGAATTCTTAGCTGTCGGAACCATGAGCCAAATAAATTTATAATCTTCATAAATTACCATGTCTGTGTTATCTTGTCATAATAACAGAAAACGGACTGAGATATCCCTTTTGCAGGACTTTGTGGAAAGTGGCAAAACCTTCCATGGGGTATGTGTTGGCTTGGGGAGAGGGAACACACCTGAATGGATTGAATTATTCTATGAAAACTATCCATGATATTCTGAACAACTGTTTTTTTTTCTTCCATAAAAATTTCTTCAAAAAGCAGAAGCATTCACAGAATTTAGATAATCCAGTCAAACTCTAGCTTCAGAAAAGAAATTAAGCATCAGAGTCAATGATGCTGCATTCTCCACTGAAAAGCATTTTTAAAAAGTAAGGCCTGCCAAACATTTTCCCCATCCTTCTCTTTTATTTCTTCAGAAATAAGATCTCTGAAGAAGAAATAAACTTCATTCTTATTTATTCAGAGTTAATTATACAACTACTCAATATCATATACAATAAAGATCTTCAGAAATTGCCAGGTTTTATTCAACCTTCCTTGCCAAAGAGTCAACTGGAGATTATTAGCACACTGTACTACATAGGAGCAATGATAAAAGTCATACAACGTCATTGCAAGGCAACTAGCATAGACTTAAAAGACGAGCTAAGATAGATGTGAGCAATATTCCATTATTACCTATCACTTTTGCATTTAGATAGCAGTGGATACCCCAGAAGTAATGTTTAAAGAGGTCAAAAATGGGGCATTAGGAGAATCATGAGGCTTAAACTGGCTAGAGCCTGCACACAGGACAGTCAAGAGGTGGACTATGTCCCTCCCATTTGTACAGCTTGTCTTACCCTGTTCAAAGCACCTCTAATAGGTTATTTTAATTGATCTGTAATTCAATTTTCTGTGAAATAGATTTGAAAGAAATCATTGTACAAGCTTATTTATAACTGTTAAGTTCAGCTGCAAAGGCTAATTATCATCAATATGCTTTTACAAATGAGGAAACTGAGACACAATGAGGTTAAGTGATTTATGCAGAATTAAGTATTTAATCCCTACTTAACTTCTGGCTCTGTTTTCACAGCATGCCCATAACTACCTCTCAGCAGCACCCTGCTCTTCTGCATTTCAGCAGTACACATCAAGAACTTCAAACAGATTGAGGTAATAATTATGGATATCTGTAAAATTTACATATAATGATTCCATTGCACAGCTTTTAAAAACAAAAGATTGGAATTAATATAAATATCTACCAAAGGTGGCAAATGAAATTATTATACATAGGAGGATACCCTGGTGATAGGGCAAAACTCCACATAATTCAAGAAAAGTAAAATATAGAAATGTAACACTTTATATCAACGGGGAAATATAAAATGAGCACACATAACCTTAAAATATATATTTTTCAAGCTCTGTTGTAAAAGGTGGTACCTGTGGCTCAAAGAGAAGGGTGCTGGCCCCATATACCAAAGGTGG
>CAUYQV010099814.1:0-15617 GCA_963574575.1 Galagoides demidoff | reverse complement strand
TCCAATTTGCAAACTGATAAATGAAGAAGTTTTTAAAGATTTTATTGTTTATATTTAAGATATACAACATGATATTTTGATATGCCTGTAGACAGTGAAATGGTTTATGATGATAAGAAAGACCATTTCCCTCACAAACCAAAGGCAGCTTTGGCCAGGTGAGGCGGATGATGGCTGTAATCCTAGGACTCTGGGAGGCCAAGATGGGTGGAATGCTTGAGCTCAGGAGTTTGAGACCAGCCTGAGCAAGAGCAAGACCCCTTTTCTACTAAAAACAAAAAATTATCTGGGCATGGTGGCTGGTGCCTGTAGTCCCTCCTACTCAGGAGGCTGAGACAAGAGGATCACTTGAACCCAAGAGTTTGAGGTTGCTGTGAGCTGTGACACTACAGCACACTACAGAGGGAGCACACTACACAGTGAGACTCTCTCTCTCTCTCTCTCAAAAAAAAGGCTGCTTTATTGGTCTATATTTTCTATTTTATTTGCAAATGTCCCACATCACTACCTCTATTTGGTGAATTTTAAAGCTATAGTCTACATATTCCAAAGGCTATCCAAGTTCAAGAAGAACTTCCATCACCTTTAAAATTTCTAATTCTTTCTCCCACCTAATCACATAAAAGTTACAACCACCTTGCCAGGCACAGTGGCTCACACCTGTAAACCCAGTGATTCAGGAGCCTGAGGCAGGGGAATCAATTGAGGCCAGGAGTTCAAGACCAGCCTGGGCAACAAAGTGAGAACTCTGTCCAAAAAAAAAAAAAAAAAAGGTTACAACTTTTTTTGTTACTTCGGGGTTATCATTATGGCCTTGTCATTATTATCTGAGGATAGTTGAAAACATTCAGATCATTGAGAGCCCTGATTAACAGAAGTCTGGAGAAGAGGAGAGTCACCATATTCCATATTAAACCTTATTTGCCTCGGGCTGGTTAATGTGCTGGCAGAGGAGTTCAGTAGATGTGCCCAGCCCTGAAGATTCAGTTCTGACGTCTTAGATGCTGTCCATTATCAGGAAATACTTAGGAGGGGCTGCTCGATGCAGAGCACTGGGAGAGGTTTTGTGAGGCACAGAGAGAGGCTTGAGAAGCTTTCAGAAAGAATCTCCCTTCCCCAAAAGAACTCTGAGCCTTTTCCAACTTCCACTATTAGAAATTCTTCTTCTTTTGTCTTTTTTCTTGGCCTTATCCAGCATTATCTTCTAGAACAGCAGTTCTCAACCTGTGGGTCATGACCCACAGGAATTGTATTAAAGGCTCTTGGCATTAGGAAGGTTGAGAACCACTTTTCTAGAATGAACTTCTTGCTGGGAGGCTTGGAATTGTTGTACCATATGGCTGAAAGGGGCCTCAGCGTGCATGTTGGTTTACAGATGTAGATTCTGAGATTTGGAGGGAAAATAATTAGCCTAAAGGGACCCTCACCTTTGGTGGTGGACCTGGGCTGAAATCCTTGCCTCTTGTTCCTACTGTCGCCTGCTTCACACTTTAAACTGCTGTTGACCTGCCCAGTAGGGGCAGGTTCATGAAGTCTGAGTGAGCCTGCTAATTCACTGGCAAGGAGCGTTCTGCCACTGCCCTTCTCCCTCCACCTGGCCGCTGGGGATCTTTGCTTGGGTGAGCCCACCACTTGCGGCTTTAAATTCCCATGAACACCCATGTTGCTCAGCACTGTCTCTCCTCTGACCACTGTATCAAAACCCACAGGAAAATCACTTACATTGTTCATTTGGACCCCTCCCCCAGACCTACTGGATCAGAGCCCATCTCTGGGGCTGGAGCTAAGGAAACTACACTTGTAACAAGCTCTCCATGTGTTTCAGATCACACCAAAGTTTGAACCAACAGTCTATAGGCTAAAGCCTAGAATCCTGGGAATGGCAGATGAGGCCTGTGCCATCTGGGCCACCTTCTGGCCTCCCCTGCGTCAGCCAGTTAAATCACTCCCTGTTCTGTAAGCAGGCCTTGTATTGTCAAGCCTCTGAGTCTTTGCTTACTCTGCTCCCCCAGTCTCATTTTGGTTTTTCTAACCACTTCCACTGGGTAAATTCCCATACCCTTTCCAAGGTCTTTCTGAAATGTCCCTTATTCTCTATCACTTTCCTTAATCCCTTCCCCTACAGACACTCACCTGCTCTCTCCTCCCTTCCCATGGCTACTGATATCTGCCTCTATTATAGCACTTACTGTATTATTGATAAACTAGTCCTGAGTCTGTGCATGGGTCCAGAGCTGCTGGGACCTCACACTGCTCCTTTGTGCAAATTGAGAAAATGTTCCCCTTCCTCCAGAGGTTAATGCATAGCATGGCGATAGGAGCATAGCTGGCTCAGCCAGGTCTAAGGGCTCTGCACCCATTTTCCCTGCTGACAGGGAGCTCCCTGCCAGTCCACTGGCCTTGTCCATCTTTGTATGTCCCCAGCATAGAAGCCAGATACTGTAGTGACTCTCAGTAAGAGGCTTTATACATTGCAGGAACTGAACGCAGCCTGCAAGCCACAGGCAGGGGCTACTCTGCACACAAGCAGTCCAAATGCTGCGAATTGCAGGGGCCCTCAGAGCAGGAGATGGGGTGACTCCTTCATGGATTCTGGATTTTTAACATCTGCATTTGGAAATTATTCAGAGTTGTGAGACTGGGTGTAGATTTATCTTTGTTTTTTGGAACAAAAATTATATTTCATATATATATATATACACACACACACACACAGAGGGCGTCAAAAAATGTATACACATTTAAAGAGAAAAAAAACTGTATTAAAATTATAATGCTCGGGTGGTGCCTGTGGCTCAAAGGAGTAGGGTGCTGGCCCCATATGCCAGAGGTGGCGGGTTCAAACCCAGCCCTGGCCAAAAACTGCAACAAAAAAAAAAAAAAAAAAAAAAATTGTAATACCCCAAGTCATGTTTGACTTCTGCAATTACAAAAGTTACTCCCGTGACTTGTATTCATCTTCTGTCATTGGTATACACTGACAAGTTTAGTACAGTTTTTTCCTTCCTGTAAATGCATATGCATTTTTTGGCACCCTCTGCATATAAATATCCTTTCTGACTTTCCCAGGAGGCAAATCTCTCTTGGCTAGTAGTGATTAAGGTCACAGGAGAAACCACCTGACTAAAAGACCCTCCATTTGGATCCCTTCTGCTTCACAGGTGCTCATCAGTGAAGTGGGGATGTCCACAGGCCCTGTGGCCAACGCAGGAGAAGATGGTGCCATAGCTACAAAGAGCTGTTTCAGACTTTGCTGACCTGGAGGGACAAGATGTGGAGGAGTCTGCAGAGTTGGGCCGGGATCCCAAGTGCTTAAAATTCCCGTGTTGACAGCAAGAATGCATTCATGTATGTATGACCTGATAACCTTCTTTTAAAAAGTCATTCTGACATTTCAAGAAAGTACTACTCACTGATGTCCCATCAGTTCTGATCCAGCAGGGATATAGGCTGGCTTTTCAGAGGGCTGGAATTGAATTCCTATTTTTGTCCTTAATCACTGGGGCAGTGACCGAACAATTAGGTTGCTAGGTTGAGGGAAAGTGATTTGAGGATGAAAAAGAACTGTGTGAGTAAACTGGAAGATTAGTTAACATGTAGCAGAAAGAGAACTAGGGATTTTTGTAGTTGACACTTTGTTTTAATTTTATAAAAATAACATCAGCGGGGATCAAACTCTTCTGATCTCTACCCCATTCTGCCAGTTTACTCACTATAGCTTACATTTTATCTTTTACAAGTTGAACCACATTTAATTTTCAAAAAAAGTCTTTAATGTAATTTTTTTTTTTAATTTTTGAGACAGAGTCTCACTCTGTCACCCTGGGTAGAGTGCCATGGCACCATCATAGCTCACAGCAACCTCAGACTCTTGGGCTCAAACAATCCTCTTGCCTCAGCTTCCCAAGACACCTGCCACAACTCCCAGCTAATTTTCCTATTTTTAGTAGAGATAGGGGGTCTTGCTCTTGCTCAGGCGGGTCTTGAACTCCCGAGCTTAAGCAACCTACCTGCCTCAGCCTCCCAGAGTGCTAGGATTACAGGCAGAAGCTACCACATCTGGCTTTTTTGTTGTTGTTGTTTTTTATTAAATCATAACTGTGTACATTAATGCAGTCATGGGGTACAATGTGCTGGTTTTATATACAATTTGAAATATTTTCATCAAACTGGTTAACATAGCCTTCATGGCATTTTCTTAATTGTTGTCTTAAGACATTTATATTCTACATTTAGTAAGTTTCACATGTACCCTTGTAAGATGCACCATAGGTGTGATCCCACCAATTACTCTCCCTCCACCCACCCTCTCCCCTCCTCTTCCTTCCTTTTCCCCTTTCCCCATATTCTTGGGCTATAATTGGGTTATAACTTTCTATATGAAAGCTATAAATTAGTTTCATAGTAGGGCTGAGTACAATGGATATTTTTTCTTCCATTCTTGCCACACCTGGCTTTTAATATAATTATTATTAGCCTTAATTTACAGAGGAAGAAAGGGAGCTTATCACCCAAATTCAGACCTGTCAAACAACAAAACATTTATAATGTTATCATTTCAAGAATGACATATAAATGGGCAAAAGATCTGAATAGGCATTTCTCCAGCAAAGATGTAGGAATAATAAATAAACTCAACATCGTTAGCCATCAGGGAAGTGCAAAGCAAAACCACAAGGAGATACCATTTCACTCCTGCTAGGATGACTATTATGAAAAAGAAGGTGTTGGCAAGGATGTGGAGAAACTGGAACCCTCGCACAGTGCGGGTGGGAAAGTAAAATGATGCAGCTGCCTTAGCAAACACCCTGGCAGGTTCTCAAAAGATTAAATATAAGAGTTATGGAATGACCTGGCAATTCACTCCGAGGTACATAACCAAGCCCAAGAGAAATGAAAACAGATGTCTACACAAAAAAATTGTGTACAAACATTCATAGTAGCTTTATTTTTAGTAACCAAAATCTGGAAATAATACAAATGACCATCAACAGGTAAGCATATAAACAAATTGTGGTACGTCCATACAATATGTACAACGCAGTGCATATTGTGAAATGGAATGAATTATTGATATATGTATTAGCATGCATTCATTTCAAAATATTTATTAAGTGAAAGAAGCCAGGTTAAAAAAAAAAGAGTACATCCTGTAAAACCCACCACATTTAGATGTTACACACACACACACACACACACACACACACACCCAGAAAAAGTGCTACCTATCTCATTGCCAAATATAACTATAATCACCTTCAAAGTATTCCCCGTGGGAAGCTATACACTGGTGCCAGTTCCTAGACCACTCTTCAAAGCAATGTTGGAACTTTTTTTTTGAAATGGCCATCAGAGCTGTCATCATATTACCCCTGATGTCCTGAATGTCATCAAAATGTCTTCCTTTCAATATTTCCTTTATTTTGGGGTAAAGAAAAAAGTCACTGGGGGACAGGTCAGGTGAGTAGGGAGGGTGTTCCAATACATAGACTAAAACTTCCTCACAGGTGGTGCTGTGTGAGCTGGTACATTATCATGACTCAAGAATCACACCTTTCTTATGCCAAGATTTTCAGTTAAGATTTTCCTGTTTCTCTACTGATGTTTACTTGCTATGCTTCTCACAGTCAGCTGATGACTCGGATGCATAACTCAGCTAACTTTTGCAATGTTTTCATCAGTTCTGCTTGTTACTGGCCACCCTGACCTCTCTTCATCAGTGATACTTTCTCTCCCCTCAGAAAAGCATTTAATCCATTTGTACATTGCTGTTTTCTTCATGGCATTATTCCCATGAACTTGGACTAACATGTACCTGGTTGCATTGCCAAGTTTAACAAGAAATTTGTGAATGTTTGTTTGTTGCTTTAATTCAAGCTTCGAGGTGCTCCAGACAGCACACAGGAACACCCAACACAATGAACGCCACTCAGCAAGACATGACCACACATGGAAACAAGCACAGCTGGGAGACGCTGATACAAGGTTATGAAACCTTACCAAGTTGTTTGTACAACAAACACATGATGGCAAGTTTGTGAACTTAAGGGTCAGACTTAGTATATACAAAATCTTAGACAATGTAAACTAATTTACAGTGACAGAAAACAGATCAATAGTTGCTTGGGGAAGGGAGAGGGGAGCAAGTAGGAAGAGAGGAAAGGATTTTAAAAGGGAGCAATAGACATTCTTTATCTTGATTGTAGTGGTAGTTCACAGGTATATACATATATCAAAATTTATCAAATTATATACTTCCAATATGTACAGTTTGTTATATTTCTTTTCTTTTCTTTTCTTTTTTTTTTTTTGAGATAATGTCACCCTGGGTAGAATAGAGCTTCATGGTGTCATCATAGCTCACAGCAACCTCGAACTCTTGGGCTTAAGCAATCCTCTTGCCTCAGCCTCCCAAGTAGCTGGGATAAGAGGTGTGTGCTACTACACCTGGCTAGTTTTTCTATTTTTGGTAAAGACAGTCTTGCTCTTACTCAGGTTGGTCTTGAACTCCTTGGCTCCAGCAATCACCCACCTCAGCCTCCCACAATATTAGGATTACAGGCATGAGGCGCTACACTAGTTTATTATATTTTAATTGCTTCTCAATAAAGTGTTTTCTTTTCTTTTTCTTTCTTTCTTTTTTTTTTTTTTCTTTTTTGGGAAACAGAGTCTTACTCAATTGCCCTGGGTGCCGTGGCATCGTAACTCACTGCAACATCTATCTTCTGATCTCAAGGGATCCTCCTGCCTCAGCCTCTCAAGTAACTGGGAGTACGGGTGCATACCACCATGCCTACTTAATTTTTCTGTTTTTTTGTAGAGATAGGGGTCTCACTCTTGCCCATGTTAGTCTTGAACTTCTGGCTTTAGCAATGATCCTCTCCCCATGGCCTCCCAGAGTGCTAGGATTACAGGCATATGCTGTCATGCCAGGCCACACAATAAAGTGTTTTATAATTATACCATTAAAGAACAACAGTCTCCTTTAAACACCCATAATTGTACCAAATTCTTATCCTTCCTTGTTTTCATGGCTTTTATACATAAGTTTGTGTTTTCACCATTGCAAATCATAATATCTTGCTTTTTCTTAAATTATCCTACTTTATCATTTTTCAGGTTTTTTATTTTATTATACATGGGCTTTTACATTAAAGTATACCATAAACACAAGAAAAGTACTTGATGAATTTCAAAATTTAAAGATCAAAATTCAAATTTGGAAGATTGTCACAGAGTGAGCACACTTATTAGATTTTGTCTTGCAGCCAGGCGTGGTTGCTCACGCCTGTAATCCTAGCACTCTGGGAGGCCAAGGTGGGAGGATTGCTTGAGCTCAGAGTGAGACCCTATCGCTAGTAAAAATAGAAAACCTAGCTGGGTATTCTGGCTACCACTTGAGCCCAAGAGTTTCAGATTGCTGTGAATTACAACACTCAACTCCAAGGCAACAGAGTAAGACTCTGTCTGAAAAAAAAAATAAAAAGGAAAAAGAAACAGTTTTTTCTTTTTCTTTTTTTTTTTTTTTTGAGACAGAGTCTCACTTTGATGCCTCGGTAGAGTGCTGTGACATTGTAGTTCACGGCAACCTCAAACTCCTGGGCTCAAGTGATCCTTTTGTCTCAGCCTCCCTAGTATCTAGGACTACAGGTCCCTGCCACAGCGCCCAGCTATTTTTAGAGATGAGATCTCACTCTTGCTCAGACTGGTCCTGAGCCTGAGTTCAGGCATCCACCTGCCTTGGTGGCCTCCCAGAGTGCTAGGATTACAGGCATGAGCCACCTCACCTGGGCCCCAAGGAAAAGATTCTGTTTGGCAAACAAGTATCTGTTTCTCAAAGATCATGTTTTAGGCAGAACAATGCAATGTGTACTGTCATAGAATAACAAAGCTGGACATTAGTTAATGCCACAAAAACAGACTTTTTCAGTAAGTGACTGCTGACAACAGGAGAAAGAGCTGAGCTCCATTCTGATTTGTGGTGAGGTGATGGGGCTTTTTGGAAGGAGGGAGTTGGGAAGGGGAAATGGCAGGGACTTGAGCAGAGTCAGAGTAGTGAAAAATTACACAAAATGAGAAGGAAGGGTTAATCTGCGCTAAACCCATCTGGGTTTGCTAACTGACACCTGTGGAAGTTGGGCTCCTACCCACTTGCAGAGACTGGGAGACAGGGGCCCTATCTTCAGGTATTGGCTGGAACCAGTAATAATTCTCTTGGCATTCTTGAGTTTTTTCAGGCAGGCTCTTTAGGGAGGGTTAGGGTCATTCTACAGATGTGGCCTTGAGCTGTTACAAACTGTTAGTGTTTGTTCAAGTCTTTGTAGGCCAAGTCAAGAAGAGGGCTCAAAGGAGCCTGGCTGGAATTTGGTCAAGGCGAGAATACTTGTCAGGACAACTGTCTCACAGATTACAGAACTTTCCAATCGTCCCAGGTCCTCTTCCACTAAAGGTCTTCCTCTTCCTCCCATCCCCCATCATGATAAGCAAAAAAGTAACCGGATACATTTCCAAAGGTTGCATCCCACAAAAAACACCACATTAGATAATGGCTAATGGGCCTTTCAACTTTGAAATCCTACGGTCATATCACTGGTTATTTTGTCTCCATGTGAAGATAAAATCAAAAGGCAGTCTAAAAAGACAGTATGTGGGAAGCGTTGAACAGTGGAGGAGAGGCTGCAGGAGGTGGGGGCATTCCCTCCTCTATAAATCTTACCCTGAACGAACGCTTCCTTGCCTGACTCACTCTGTATACATTCCCAGGGAGCCAGGCAGGGAAATGGGCAGCAGACCCTTGTGGGAGCCAGGTTGGTAGTGTACTTTAGGCCAGGCCTCTCTGAAGGGCTTGTTGAGCAGAATCCAAGTTCCTCAACCCCCTCGGGGCTAGCGATAGCCTGGCGGTTTACACAGGATGTCTGGCACCCTACAGGCTCAGAGCTAGAATTCCGGGGGGCCTGTTTGACCAGAGTGCAGGATCCTGGCTCCCCTTCAGATGCTACAGACTTCCTGATTGTTACCTGGTGGCTGAGAACAGAATGCCTAGCAACCAAAGATCAGTATTGTCTGAGTCCTGCCCAAGCGTAGATGGAAATCACTGAAGCGAGTTAGGCAAGTTTATCTCCAGTTTGTAAAGTGTGCATGCTGTAACCACGAGGTGTGCCTGCGTGATTTTCCTTTCCTTTGTTTCCCTTCTTCTGACTGTTAATGATTACTTGGGATGCCTTGCATTGAATAACTCGAATGAAGTTTATGTATTATGTTATCAACATGATCTATGATTTTTGGTTGAATAAAGAGACCTATGGGAGAATGGCTGGGGCTGTACTTGCTGGCTGCACTGGAGAGGCTTAGTGTAAGCCTCTCACAGGCTCCCATTGGTTATTTCGCCTGAGATAACTGAGTCTGAGTCTTTTCTTGAGTCAACTGCCCTCAGTGCAGATTCTAGTAAAAGCTGTGGAGACCCAGTCCCTCACAGACCCTAGAGCAGATCCTAATTCAAACTCTGATTTTGCCATTAACCGTACGTAGGCAACTTAACTTCTCCTAGCCTCAGTTCTGTTACTTATAAGAGAGCAAATACCTACTACCATATTAAAGCATGTGTGTAAGGCAGCCAGCACATAATAGTCTAATAATGGTGAACCATCCTCTCTACAGGTGTAAGACGGCTTCCTACTTCCTAAGGTCCCCTGCTGATTTGAACTCTATTTTCCAGACCTCTGGTAAGCTTCTCTCAAGCTAAAAATCATGAGTTGCAAATGAAAATCTTCAGAGAATTAAACTTTAGTAGAAAACTACAAAAGCCACTTTGTAAATCAGTAATCATCATCAATTTAACTATTTTTCAATAACTAGTGCAATTTTATCATCATTCCCGTAAAGTTTTCAGTACACACTTGTTGAAGCTTACCATGTGGTAGGCATCAAAGTAAACCCCGATGAAACCGAAGTCTCTGATCTAATGGAATTCACAAACCTTTGGCCGAGCGATCTCAAACAACAAATCCAAAAAATGGAGGAATACAGGCCACGATGGAGGGAGGAGGCGGGCAGGGACCTAAGAAAAAAAATTTCCAGGAGAAAAAAAAGCCTATGCAAAGGTCTGGAGATATTGGACAACTGTCTGTTTTCACAGAACTGAGATAAGATCACAGGCAAGGGCTCCGCTCTTCATTTCCTCCTTTGGGATGCCAAGTCATTCTCTGGCTGCTTTTCTCTCTCCCCAGCCCCGTCTTCCCTTCTCTCACTCCCTGCTCTCTGCTTTCTGCTCTCTCTTTCTCATGTCTTCTCCCCACTCTCTTCCCTTTCTCTAATATAAAATAAACTTGCACTTTTATATTTTAATTTTTGCCTATATTCTTTTCTCATCCCACGAACAGCACCTACTGGGCAGCTGAGCATTTCTAAACCTATCATTGGGTGGCCTGCAAGGGGACTTCGGAAAACAGTACCAAAAAAAAAAAAATTTGCAGGCAAAGTGGGAGATGAGTGAGGTAGGAAGGAAGGGCCCCGATTCTAAAGAGCTCACGTTCTTAGCTGCAAATTCAAAGACTGGTCTGGCCAGTTCAAGTCAAAAAGGATTTTACTAAAATATATTGGATGGGTCCTAGCACTCCAGGAGGTCAAGGTGGGTAGATTGCCTGTGCCCAGGAGCTCAAGACCAGCCTGGGTAAGAGCAAGACTCCACTTCTACTAAGAGTTGAAAAACTACATGGGTGTTGTGACAGGCGCCTGTAGTCCCAGCTCCTGGGGAGGCTGAAGCAAGAGGATCACTTGAGTTTGAGGTCACTGTGAGCTATATTCCCTGGCACTCTACTGAAGGGGGATGAAGTGAGATTCTGTCTCAAAAATAAAATTATATATATAGGGTGGATGGCCGTATATTTCATTGCCTCATTTGTGAGGGAAATGGAGCAATTTTTAATTATTCTGGGACTGCAGGTGTAAATGAGACACATATGAAGTCTTTTAATATTTAGGGGCTCCCAGAAGTTGGGGGATTGAGAGTGGCAATGCTGCCTGAAACAGCTTTGAGTATGGTGGGGCAGGCCTGCCACACTGGAGAGCACAGGGCATGCTACAGAACCCCTGCTGCTGCTGCCACCTAGAGAGGCGCACATCTCAGACACCAACCTCGTGCCATCAACAGCTTTCAAAAATGCACTCCTCTGATTGGTGAGCCTACTTCACACACCTGTTGCCAAGTGAATGGAGACCTGGAAGTAAATCCCTGATGCTACCACCTACTGCCTCTTCCAGGACCTCCCTGCAGCTGAGAGAGGTCCCCTGCTCAGCTGCTGGGGAAAGGGCATCGCACTGAACTTGGCAGAGGAAATATACATTAAGCAACCAAATATTCACTTGAAATTACATTGTTTTGGTAACTAGATGTGACTGAAAAGGTACTGAACCCAACAGAGATATCACTGATGGTCCCCTCTACCCAGCTGAGGAGGGATTTGACTGAGCAAAGAAGCTAGCAGTTCCTGGGTTGGGGTGAGGGAGAGGACCACCTATGTTTTTACTTCAGTGGGTTGAGACCTCTCAAACAATCAGTTAAAATTGTTAACTACCTTCTTGGGGGTAAGATAAGGCCAGACTTTTAGAACTCAGAGGCCTGGCCACCCTCTTGGAAGAAGTGGACATAGGCAGCACCTGTGGCTCAAAGGAGTAGGGCGCCGGGGTTGGCAGGTTCAAGCCTGGCCCCAGCCAAAACAGCAAAAAAAAAAAAAAAAAAAAAAAAGAGTGGAAATGAAGTTCCTTCCTTTGTAAGTAAATCCAATTCTGAAAAAGACAAAATGGTGCCTGTGGCTAAAAGGAGTAGGGTGCCAGCCCCATATACTAGAATTGGTGGTTTCAAACTCAGCCCCGGTCAAAAACTGCAAAAAAAAAAAAAAAAAGAAAAAGAAAAAGAAAGAAAGAAATGAAAAACAAAATGCTTTTTTTTTTTTTTTTTTTTTTTTTTTGTGAGACAGAGTCTCACTTTGTTGCCTGGGTGAAGTGCCGGAGCTTCACAGCTCACAGCAAACTCAAACTCTTGGGCTTGAGCAATTCTCTTGCTTCAGCCTCTCAAGTAGCTGGGACTATAGGCGACCGTCACAACACCAGCTATGTTTAGAGACAGGATCTCACTCTGGCTCAGACTGGTCTCAAACTCTGAACTCAGGCAATCCACCCACTTCGGCCTCCCAGAGTGCTATCATTACAGGCATGAGCCACTGTACTTGGCTGGGTTATTTTTGTTTATTTTGTTTTGTTGATAGATTCTTGCTTGTCACCTGGGCTAGGATGCATTATCATCATCATCATCATCATCATAGGTCCCTGCAACCCCAAGCTCCTGGGCTCAAGCAATCCTCTTGCCTCAGCCTCTAGAGTACCTGGGACTACAATTGTACATCACCATGCCAGGCTAATTTTTCTATTTTTTGTGGAGACATGGTCTTGCTATGTTAGTAATTCTTCCACCTTAGCCTCCCAAAGTGTTAGGATTACAGGTGTGTGCCATCATGCCCAGCCTCCTCCTTTCTTTTAATTAAACTTTTTATTTTGAGATAATTATAGATTCACAAGTCATTTTAAGAAATAAGAGAGAGTAGAGCATGTGGCAAAGAAAAGAGAAGAGGAGAGGAGAGAAGGAACAAAAAGAAAGAAAAGAAAAAAAAAGACAAATAAGACAGATCCTGTGTACTCTTTACCCAGTTTAACCCATGGTAGCATCTTGCACAATTAGACTACAATATCACAACATTGATACAGTCAAGGTACAGAACATGTCCATCATCATAAGTATTCTTCATGTTGTCTTTTCTAAAGCAATACTCACTTCCCTCCCAATTGCTTTCCCTCTTTAGCCCACAGTAACCACTAGTCTGTTCTCCATTTCTATAATTTCATCAGTCATTAGTGTAGTTTTCAGCATACCAGTCTTGTATATGTTCTGTTAGATTTACACTTAATACTGTGAAAAGTTTTTGAATGATTAAATGTTGGTGTCCACATGTTCATTGGTAGGATGTTGAAACCAAATTTACATTTGTATGCTTATCTTGTATCCTGCAACCTGGCTGAAATCATTTTTGTTGTTTTGTTTTTCTTTTAGACAAGGTCTCACTGTGTCTCCCAGGCTGGAGTACAGAGGCAAGATCATAGCTCACTACCGTTTTGAACTCCTGGACTCAAGCGATACTCCCACCTCACCTCCCAAAGATCCGGGATTACAGATATGAGTCAATACACCTGGCAAAACTCACCTTTTAATGTTAAGAGGGGTTTTTGGCCAGGTGCAGTGGCTCATGACTGTTATCCTAGTATTCTGGGAGGCCAAGGCAGGTGAATAGCTTGAGCTCATAAGTTTGAGACCAGCCTGGGCCGAAAGACAGACTCCATCTCTCCTAAAAATAGAAAAACTGGGGAGTGGTGCCTGTGGCTCAAAGGAATAGGACCCTAGCCAAAAACTGCAAAATAGAAAAAAAAAGAAAAACTGAGGCAAGAGGATCACCTGAGCCCAAGAGTTTGAGGTTGTTGTGAGCTATGACAAAACAGCACTCTACACAGGGTGACAGCTTGAGACTGTTCATTAAAGAAAAAAAAAGGTGTTTTTATTTTTTCCCTTAGGATTTTTCACATAGACAATCATTCTTCAGATAAGGACCGTTTTATCCCTTCCTTTTTGCTCTTGTTAATGGGGAAAAAAACCTCTATAAAATAGAGTTAGTTATATAATAGTTATAATAAAGAGGTTTATTCTAAACCAAATGTATGTGACCTATGGCCTGGAGCACATGACCTCAAGAGGTCCTGGAGAAAATGTGCCCAGGGTGGCCTGGTTACAGTTTGATTTTATACTTTCAGAGAGACAGTAATTTCACCTAAAATCACCAAATCTGGGCGGCACCCGTGGCTCAGTGGGTAGATTGCCAACCCAGCCATGGCCAAACTGCAACAAAAAAATAGCCAGGCATTGTGGTGGGCGCCTGTAGTCCCGGCTACTCAGGAGGCTGAGCCTAGAGAATCACCTAAGCCCCAGAGCTGGAGGTTGCTGTGAGCTGCGACATCATAGCACTTTACTGAGGGCGACAAAATGAGACTCTGTCTCTAAAAAAAAGATTAAAAATAAATAATTCACCAAATCTGTCTGGCAAAGAGTAAATTTCTAATAAATACGCGTTAGATGATAAAGGTAAGGTTCTGTAAAAGCCATCAATGAACCTGAGATCCAAAGTACAATGGGAAGTGTTCAGAAGAGGAAAAAAAGGAGAGGAAGCAGAAACCAACGACAGGATGTTACACAACAGTGGGCTGAAGGTTAAACATGCCAGCTATTTGAACATCTACATCAAAAGTACTGGCTGCCAGATGTGAGAGCAATCTGGCTGTGACATCTGTCGCCCCATTGATCTCCAGGGTTGATTTGGCTGATCTGGCTGGCTGGGTGTCCTCTTCCTCCCTCACTGCTCCATGTGTGCCCCTCCCAAAGCTGCATGCTGATGAAAGAGGATGACCTTCCCTGCTAGAACTTCCAAACAAGCCCTCAAGAGTCCTAGATGCTGGACTGTGACCCCTGGAGAGAAATTTTTACTGGTGCACTAATGAGTTCTGAGGCTCAGCCCCATTCAATATTTTGAATAAGACAAAGGCTTGCCTATCTTGTCTGCAGATGATATAAAAGTCAAAAGGTTTATGATATAATCAATGATGATTTAGATTTAAAATGATACCAATGGAAATACTAAGCCAAAACCAAAAAGATAAAGGTTAAGAGAGAGGGAGATATAAAGACTTGCACTTGGGGCTTGGTGCTTGCAGCTCAGTGGTTAGGGCACCAGCCACATGCACTGGAGCTAGTGGGTTCAAACCCGGCCCAGGCCTGCTAAACAACAATGACAACTGCAACCCCAAAATAGTCAGGCATTATGGTGGGTGCCTATAGTCCCAGCTGTTTGGGAGGCTGAGACAAGAGAATTGCCCAAGAGTCTGAGGTTGCTGTGAGCTGTGACACCATGGTACTCTACCGAGGGCAACGTGGTAAGACTCTGTCTCAAAAAAAAAAAAAAAAAGACTTGCCCTTGGGTTATTAGGTAAAGTAAAATCCATCTCTCAAGTATGTGATATGGAGACTTGACCATATAGTTTGTCTTAAAAAATACGTGGTTATTGACCATAAATTCATTATACAGTAATGTCATAATTTAAATGCTGTAATAAAAACACTAAGTGTCTAGAGGATGGGAGGTGATGGTCCTGCTATGCCAGTAGACTCTTAAGTACTGTGTCTATTTCTCAGAGTCACTTCGGGACCTGAAAACTTTGAGCTATGAAGAATGATTAGAGTAGCTAAACAAGTTTCATCTGCAAAAGTAAACACTAAGGGAAAATAAAAACTGACCTCAGTCCACATTTGTAGTTCCAACTTCAAAAGAAGTGCTCTTGAAAGTTTTCTCAAAACACTTGAAGAAATCGGCCTGGGTGAATACTTCCTGAGGAGGACACCCCGGGCAATTGAAGCAACATCAAAAATTCACTATTGGGACCTGATCAAACTAAAGAGCTTCTGCACAGCCAAAAACACAGTAAGTAAGGCAAGCAGACAGCCATCAGAATGGGAGAAGATTTTC
>CAUYQV010099810.1:0-26217 GCA_963574575.1 Galagoides demidoff | reverse complement strand
GTGGTCCCAGCTACTTGGGAGGTGGAGGCAGGAGACTCGCTTGAGCCCAGGAGTTGGAGGTTGCTATGAGCTGTGATGCCATGGCACTCTACCCAGGGGGATAGCTTGAGGCTCCGTCTCAAAAAAAAAAAAAAAAAAAACCTCATAGGAAGTGAGATGCTACTGATCCTGCCTCATAGATGAGGAAAAAGGATATAAGACAGTGGTGAAGAATGTGGATTTGGGATGTGTACTATCTGGGTCACATATACAACCCTGCCATTCATTAGCTGGGTGACCTCATTTGAAAATAGGAACTGGTAATACTATCTTCATTATAGGACTGTCGATATTAAACGAGTTATTACATAAATTTCCTAGGACAGTGATCAACACATGGTAAGTGCTATATAAGCCAACATGGAGTCACGGGGTTCTAAAAGGTAAGTGGCCGAGGCTCACTCAGTAAGTGAGGAGCTGGGATCGGCACCCGCGTCTGACACTTCCTGCCAGGGAGCCTGAGGTCCCCCTGTGCCCTCCAGTTTCTACCTGATGGACCTTAGTTCCAATGGGAGGCAGTTCACTTTCCCCTGGAGTTTTTCCTTTCTGGGGTCGGAAAAGTCTCAAGGGGCCTCTGAGCCTTTTAAGAAAGTCTGAATTGTCCTGTAATCCTAGGACTCAGGGAAGCTTGAGCTCAGGAGTTTGAGACCAGCCTGAGCAAGAACAAGACTTTGTCTCTACTAGAAATAGAAAAACTAGCAGGGTGTTGTGGTGGGCACCTGTAGTCTCAGCTACTCAGGAAGCTGAGGCAGGAGCATCATTTGAGCCCAAGAGTTGGAGGTTGCTGTAAGCTAGAATGACACCACAGCACTCTAGCCACTTACTGTCTCTGGGTGACCGAGTGAGACTCTGTCTTAAAAAAATAATCGAAAAGAAAGTCCGAACTGTGATATTGTACTATAGTTCTGCAAGTTATTTTCATTGGCGGAAATAAGGTAAAGGGTCCATGGATCTCTGTATTATTTCTTACAACTCCATGTGAATTCGTTATTATCTCACACTTTTAAGTTTAAAAAAAAAAGAAAGAAAGAAAGTCCCAGACAAGAGTCTGACTTAGAGGTTCTACTTTGCACACAGTTTCCATGCAGCTATGTTTGGGACTAAACTGCATGAAGCTCAGAATATCTAAACAGCTCTGGCAGGGGGAAAGATAATGCTCCTTTAGAAAAATTAGAATGCGATGATGACTTGCCCCCACCACCTTGTGCATTATTAATGATGACTGTCATTTGCTTGAGACAAATGTCTTCCTCCTGTCAACAGAGACTGGTCTCCTTCCCTCAAATACCACACCTGTCTGCTGCTGCTCACAGAACCCCCTGCCCGGGATGAGCGTGAAATAACAGGCATTTAGGCACGATGGAGTTAGACACCTGAGTAAGTGTTCTGTGGAAGAATAGCTGTCTGGAAGCAGAGTCCTGGTCAGTTCCTCATAAACTGCTCTGCTGATGAGTGTGCATTCCGCCGTTTTGCTTGTCCTCTCACGAGCCAGTGATTCACACCTGGAGAGGTGCACCTGCACCCCCCTCCCATCTACCCTCCCCCAGAACTCAGGCACCACAGTGGAGATCAGAGGCCAGGTGCTCTGAGCACCAGACTCGGGGAAGAAAGAACCCAGTGGAGCGACCTAATAGTGCCAGGTCTTAGACAAAGTTTCAGCTCATCCACTCAGGCCATGATTAGAGGAATGAAAGATAGGAGGGTAACTTCTGTTTGTGAAGATCTCAGGGGGCAAAGATTTCACTTCACATTTATAGCGTATCTTCTCTCCATGGGTGGAAGTGCTGCCTGCAAGGAGCTTTACCTCTCTGTCCCTGCCATTCTCTCTTCCTGTCTCTCACCTGCCTCTCACAGGCTTCCTTCTTCACAGTGAAGAGCCTGAATCTTGAAAACTTTAAATAGTGTAATATGAAAATATTAATATAACCACCATTTTTGTGACTTACTGAAATGATACCAGCTCCCCTCTAAATCAGCACTTCACTCAGGATTTCTCCTCATTCAAAACTCCTTGAGTCAGAGAATCACAAAGGTCACAAACTGCACTTATTCTAATTGGCATGCCGGCCGTTAGCTCAGAATATACCATGTCCTTTGAATTAGTCTTATGTTTGGGGGGGGAGCTAAATCCTATGAAATATTTGGAAAGGTACAATTTGAACAAAGTGCAACTGTCCTGTACTTCACCACCCACTGCCCTGTCACACATAGGGGGAAGAAAACGATCAAAGAAAGATCAGAGAGACAGTGAAACCCATGAGGTCTAGAGTTGCGACTTCTCGAAGTAGAGGCTTGGAGAGTCAAAACTGTTTTCATAATAGTAAAACATCATAATAGTAATACATCATTTATATTTTTCACCCTCTTTCTCCCAGGAGTGTACAGTGGAATTTTCCAGAGTTTATAGGACATGTGTTATCACAACAGATAAATGCAGAGATGGCTATGAGATTCCCGCTGGCTTTATTAAGCCAGACGTTAAAGATTTACCAAAAATGTAAAACAATGCCACTTCTCTCAATATAAGTTTATTTTGGAAACTATAATTGTTCTTCACAAAAAAATATGTTGTTGTTGACATGTGATGGATTTATTACCACTTTAAAATAAATAAAATTAAATATTAACTTTAAATATTTTTCAAGTTCTTAGTTTAATTCCTAAAAGGGAATACCTCTAAACTCATTGGATTCTCACTATTTTTCAAGGGTGTAAAGGGATCCTGAGACTGAAAAGATTCATAACTGCTGGTCTCAAGTATCTTGGGATAAGGCCTCCAGGTCCCTCCCACTCCACGCCCTGGGGAAATCTGACATCCTCCATTAAACTCTAGGGGCCAGGAAGAGGGTTTCAGTTTTCTGGATCACTCCTGGCTCGCAGGTCCTGCTTCCACAGATGGAGAGGTGATGGATTATCTTCCTAACCACAGTGCTTTTCTGGATCCTTGTCCTTTCAACTCTAATGCAGAGTTTCTTCCTAGGTTTCCATAGCTCTCTCCCCACCCCATATGACATGTGTGTGTGTCAGCCAACTTCCTTAAAGGACCTGGGAGATGGGGAATGAGGGATAAGGCTGCAAAGCAAACAACCCCACACTGTGTGTTGGACCAGCTTTGGGATTCTTCCCCAGGCTTGTTCCATCTCCCCCAAGTGCAGAGCCAAAGGTAGCTTAGGTGGACCTTGATTGCCCATGATCTCCATCATCCCATACCAACCTCCCCATCCCTAAGACACATTAAATAGAAGCAGGGGCCAGCTAAGCATCTGCAGCTTCAAGACACACCGTCTGGCTTGGTGCCCGTAGCAGAGTGGTTATGGTGCTGGCCACCTGCACCGAGGCTGGCAGGTTTGAACCCAGCTCAGGCCAGCTAAATAACAATGAGGCCTGCAACAACAACAACAATAAAAATAGCCAGGTGTCATGGTGGGCGCCTGTATCCCTAGCTACGTAGGAGGCTGAGGCAAGAGAATCGCTTAAATCCAAGAGTTTGAGGTTGCTGTCAGCTGTGTCACCACAGCACTCTCCCCAGGACGACATAGTGAAACTCTGTCTCAAAAAACCAAAAAAGACACACCTTCTATGCCATGCCCATGCCCAGTGAGACTGCTGCATGGAGTTGTCCTGTGTCAGCTCTCCAGCCCTTGCTGTTCCACCCCCTCCCCACCTTGATTTCACAAATTCAAATACAAAGTCTCATTTTCTAAGGGTCAGTAAGAGACTAGGGATCATCTAGTGCCACCCACTTTCTATTTCATGCTTGAATCTTCTGTGGTATCACATAAAAATATTTGGTCCTTGGCACAGAGCTCCTATAACTTTTGGAATCCCCTGAGTGATGAGGCGATAGGAGCCTGTTTTGTTCTAATGAGGCAACTCTCGCTGGGCCTATAGACAGCTTCAGCTTGGGGGCTGCTCAAAGAAGGACCACACCTTGATTGGAAACTGGAACTTTCAGTCCCACCCCACAAGCTTTGTGGAGGGCAGAGGGCTGGAGGCTGAGTTTAACCACCAATGGTCAGTGAGTTAACAATCATGCCTATATAATTAAATCTCCATGAAAATCTCTAAGTGATGGGGTCTGGGGGAGCTTCTGAGTTGGTGAACCCTTCAAGGTACTGAGAGAGGGCATGGAAACTCTGCACCCCACCCCGATACCTTGCCCTATGCATCTATTCTGCTTGGCTATTTCTGAGTTGTACCCTTTATAATAAACTAGCAGCAATATTAAGTAAAGTGTTTTCCTCAGTTCTGTGGGTCATTGTAGAAAATTATCATACTGGGGTGGAGGGAAGTCATGGGAATCCCCTGTCGGTTAAGCAGAAGTGTGACAGCCACTCTATATGTGACTGGCCTCTGAATGAGATGTTCTTGTAAGGCTGTCCCCCTAATCTGCACGGACTGGGCTAACTTTGAGTAGTTAGTGTTCACATTGAAATAAATTGTAGGACATCTAGTTGGTGTCAGAACTGGTTCAGATCAGGAGGGAAAATCTTTCTCATTTGCTGTCAGAAGCATCAGGGAAAACACTCACACCCTCTCAATAGCATTTCTTTCTAGAGACAACCTGCCTGCTGTAGCACCTCTTTTGGTGAGTAACTCATTCTACTATGTAACAAGATGTAGCCAGTTCCACATGGGGGCATATTTAGCTAATCACTCCCTGTACAAGAATCTGTCATTCCCAATAGTAATAGGACTTCACATGTGCTGAGCACCTACCTGTACACCAGGACCTGGCCAAGTCTTTCCCGGCACAGCTCATTTAATGCTAACAACATCTTTGAGGTTATTCCCAGTATTTCCATTTTATCAGTGAGGCAACTGAAGCACAGGGAAGGGATTTAATTTGCCGCAGGTCAGAAGTTAGTGAATAGCAGAGTTGAGATCAAATCTAGATGGTGTGACTTCAGACTACTCTGTAACCACTGGGAATCCTGTTTTTCAGTCTCTACCCCATGTCAAAAGAACAAGCTGAGAGCTTGGTAAGTGCCTCTGGGTACCTCCCCACAGTGTCCAAGCTCTGAGAAGGACTCTCCAGGGCCTCACCTCAAGAGTCACTTGGGATTGATGCCCGAGTGCAAGGACTTGGAAAATCCCTGCAAAGGTTATGCTGCGGGCACTGCCAAGGCTGATGGGGCCAGGAGGTCAGCTGTAAGCTGCTGGAATCCACAGTCTCCAGCCTGCAGCCCATCAGACGCACAGGCTTGCTATGGTGGTAGCTGTCTCTTGAACTGTTCACTCTCTGAAAAAGTAGAACTTCTCTCGTTGATCTCTGCTTTCCTTTCCAAGTGTTCCCAAACCATTGGTTTAATCATCCGCTTTAGAATGTGTCCAGTAGTTGAAAGTGTGCTTATTTCGACATTGCCTTAGAGACCTCTCTTTGTAGCATTAATAAAAATCGGCCCAGGCTCCACCTTCTTGACTGTGTAGTTGTCTGTGCCTCTGCTGACCACGTGCTCTCCTTCCCTCCGTTGGTTCTTTCTAACCTGTGGAATTGAAATTCCCGGAACTCCAAGCTAGAACCCCACTGATATGAAGCAGCCAGAGCTGTCTGGGCAAGCTTCTGACCTCATGCGACCCTCCCGGCAATGCTGGGCCATCGCGCCCCATTCTCAGATATCACCCATGGGGCAGATGTGAGAAAACCGAAAGGAAAGTGCTGTGGTCGCCCTTCCCGCAGAGGGTTTGCCCAAGCAGGCTCAGACACGATTCATTTCCACGGTCTCTCAGAACACGTTTTAAAGGCCTCTTTCTTGTTCTTACAATTTTGGGAGATAAGTTTCAGATAAGTAAGACGTTAACACCTTAAACTAGGTTTTTGTATTTGTCCTCGGAAAGGAGCCTATCTCAGTAAAAACTCAGAGTTCAAATCTAGCTTGCCTAGGACCTTGGGAAGTTCTTTTTAATCTCCCTAAATCTCACTTTTCGCAATTGGAAAAAGACTCTGTCATTGTGTGTTTTACAGGGTACTTGCAATGGTTCAATGCAGTAATGAACGTGAAGTACTCTGCCCAGATGTTTCACAAATGTTCACTCTCTCTCAGGAAGTGTGTCTTCTTCCATCAAATCTTCAGGGTTTTTTTTTGGTTTTTTTGGGTTTTTTTGGCTCAGGCTCAGAGGATTCCATACTGTCCCCTTTTTCTCACCTCTCTTTCTTTATGGGCATGAATGAGAACTGCCTTGCCTCCCTCTTCATCCATCTAGCTATACTCTATCTTGAAAGTTTCTGCCAGGGACGGACTGACAGTCTTTGCTTTGAATTTCCTGAATCTACTTGTGTAAACTTAATTCCTAAGGAAAAGCAGTCCTGCACCCAGGGGCCACATCCGAGGATCAAAGGACCCATTCTCTTGAGAGTTCACTTCACGGGAGGATCATCACCCAGGATGATGATCGGTCTGGCCAGAATAATCCTCTCAGCAGAGGTGGGCTAGCCCCCTGGCACAGAAATCAGGCTTAATTGAAAACTAAATTGCTTTTCTATGCCAACTGCAGGATGCCTTATCCACAGCTAATTTATCAAGGTGATGCCTTATCTCAAAGAAGCCCGTGGGAATACAGTGGCTGCATCAGCACAACTTGTACCTGATGAAAAAAACTTTCTTTTTTCTCGAAAGCACAGTTTGAACCCTTCAGGTTCCTCATTTTGGGTTTTGGTGTTTATTGGGTGCTTTTCCTGTGCCAGGAACTGGAGTTATGGACCCCAGCAGGACTGACACCATATTGTAGCAGCTCCTGAGGCCAGAGGCAGAAAGAGAACCACGCAAGCAAAAGATCCCAAAGCCCCAGCATTTTACCCAGTTGTCCTGGGGTGAGTAGCGCTGAGAACTAGAAAGTATTATGAATACATTCATGGTTAAGAATGCGATCGATTCTGGTATTTAACACTGATATTAACAGTTTACCGGATCAAGGGTGTGCCAGACTCTTTGCCAAGCCCTTTACACACATTCATCCCATCCTCCAGACACCGGTAGGAAATCATACACTATGATTTTCATTATTCCCATTTTACTGATGAAGAATCTGAGTCTTAGAAAGTAAGTTCCTTGTCCAATGTCACTACTGCCCAATTATTAGGTGGTGGGACTGGGATGTGATTTCATGCAGAGCCTGTGCCTGTAAAGACTATATCAAACTGCTCCTTTGCTTCCCCAGATTTTTATTTGGGAAAATAAAGTACTTCTGCGCTTCTATAGTACAGAAGAGCTGCAAAATTCTGAGCAAGTTTTGATTCCCCAGGGATCACCAGCGTCTTGCTATATCCGCACTCCCTCTTTCTGTGCTCGTGTGCACATGCGTGTGTGTTCCTGAACCATTTGTGAGATAGGTTCAGGACCATAAACACAGGCCTGGTTTGGAAACCATGTGGGAAGCAGTTTTGCCAGAAGAGGATGTCCACATACAGCAGCAAGTGGGCTGAGACCGGGGGGCTCCCTGGGAGGGGCAGGCTTGGTAGTGTGGGCTGTACTCTGACGTGAAATGGGACAGCCAGTGATATGACAGCAGTGAAAATATAACCTTTACTGATGGTATCCAGGAAAATGACAAAATTAAAGAGGCATACTTGGCAAATAAAATCCTTATAGTTTCTGATTAAATATGGATATTCATGGGAGAGTATGGCTATTTATTTAGAAGATACAGAGAAGTATCAAGAAGAACTCTAAAAACTATTCCTTAATCCCAGGTAAAACCCTCACTAATATTTCAGCTTATTTCTTTTCTAATTTTACTCTGTCCAGACACATCTAATCTATTCATGATTGGAACCATATGAGGTACACAGCTCCTGCTTTTCTTGATATTATATCTGTAGCATTTGGGGATGTTATTAAATAGTCCTTAAAAGTCTGTGTGCTTATCTCTGATGATTTGCTTAGAATGGATTCTAGAAGTAGAATCCTGGGCCAAAGGATTCGATGGAACATCTCTTTGCCCAGCCATGGTATAGAGGAGACAGGAGGGGGAGGAACAAGAAGAAATTCAGTGTGTACACTGTCACAGCAAAGACATGATAAGGGTTTGGATTCTAGGGACAGCACTGAGAATGGACAGCGAGTGACACACAGGAGCTAACTTAAGGTTCAAGCCTGGGGACATATAAAGAGAAATGACGAAGTCAGGAGAGAGAGGTTTGTTTTAGTTTATAAAGGTTGAGTAGAGGCTCTGGGAGGACATTCAGATAGAAGGGTCTGGTGATCTCTCCTAACCCCCATTTCCTCTCTCACCCCCTCTGTCCATCCCTTAAGCCCATACTCTGTGCCAGACCTTGTGCTTGAATAACTTAAGATGTGTCCCTGTCCCTGCCCTCTAACAAGCTCATTGCCCAGCCAAAGAGTCGCCTGTAGGCCCAGAGCTTAAGAAAAGTCCCAAAGCAAGGGACAGAGACTTGGGAGTCCCCCTAGGGGTGAGGCTACCAGGGTAAGAGTTCAGAGATGAAGCAAAGAGGGGAGGGGTCTTGGCTGGATTTAGACTCTGAGAAATGGACTGTGAGAACATGAAGAGCTACCTGCTTGGTGGCCACCACTTCTAGCATGCCCAGATCACGCTTGGTCTCTGTGCCCCCAGATATCAGCCAGAGGAGGCTATGACTCCAGGGAACCTTGTTCAAAGGCTTTCCTTGCTTTGGCCTCAGTTTCCCCACCGGTACATTGAGGAGGCTGTGGGTGGAGCACTCAGAGTGGTCTTGTGCTGGTCACTATACCCTGTGGCCTTGACTTCCAGTCACAGTCTGACCCCCTTCAGGCTCTCAGCAGCTGCCTGGGGCAGATGTCAAGTCCAAGAGGTAATGAACAAGGAGGAGCCATGGGCCTGCTTTCTTTCTCTGTCATGGTGCCATGTGAGTCAGAAGGCCAGTAGCTGGTAGCCCGTAGCAAAAACTCTTCTGTTTTCAGCCTTTAATTGGCAAAGTGTTAAGTGAGCTGCCAGGGCTTGCCGGCCTGTGGGCCTGGTGCTTTGTACCAGCTCCTCCCCTCCAGGGTGGAGGTGTCCACAGGGGACTCTGACCTAGGCCACAGGTGACTTCAGCAGCAGTCAGGTCTTAGGCCTCCGCCACCCCCGTTCTGCTGGTGCCCACAAGGATCATACAAGGTGAAGATTTTACTGTTCCCTTCCTGTTTCTCACCTGTAGGAAAAAAGTGGCTGTGAGTGGGGGACGGGTGTGATAGGGTGGGGTAAGGGCTGGATTAACCAGTGCACAGGTGTGAGAAGTTCTGAGTGTGAAGCTCCTTCTCCGAATGAAGTGTTGGCTCTCCTGTCTTAAAGTAGGACCCTTTGTCATGTCACTTCGATTCCAGGTAGAGAAAGGGGAGGCAAAGGGAATGTTACTATTACTTCTTACTCTTTCCTGACCCACGTGTGTGAATTTAGTCAACCAGCCAATTCCTGAGACCTAGGAGATCCATGGGGTTTTTTGCTTTTTTTTTCTGCTTTTGGCCATGGCTGGGTTTGAACCCACCACCTGCAGCATATGGGACTGGCACCCTACTCCTTTGAGCTACAGGCAATGCCCGAGATCCACAGTTTAACTAGAAGGCATGACAAGAGATTTAAACTCAGAGCTTACAAACAACAACAGCAAGTAAAAGCAAAAACACCTCCCCCCATTTGTTGAACCCTTAGAGTACACAAACACCGCACTAAATACTTCAAGTATTTTACTTTGTTAAAACTGAGATATGGAGATTACTGTGCCCATTTTACAGATGAGAAAACAAGGTTCAAAGGAGTGACTTCCTTGGACTTCCCAAGCTCATACAACCTGTAAGTAGTGGCATTGGATTTGGTATCTGATGAACTCCAAAAGCTGTGTTCCCAGAAGGTCCTGAAGTCCCCAAGGCTGGAGGGGAAGACAGGCAGGGGAGTCAGCTGTGTCTGTAGCCCCCAGAGCCATCCCTGGTGGCAGGCTGCTCCCTTCCCACCCTCACAGAGGAGACTATCTGCTAAGTGGAACAGACAGCAAGCACACTGGAAACCATCAGGCTTTCCCAGTGGCACAACAAATCACAGGCTACCTAAAGAGCCTACCAGTTGCAATGGTGGAGAAGAGCAAATATTGGGACGGTAGCCTGAGGAGCAAGATGGCTGTCTTAAACCCTCATGTCCTAGATGCAGGAACACTAGAGCCCTTGCCAAAGGGTCAGTGTGGCTGGACAGATGGAACTGGGAAGGCAGGATGCAGAACCGGGGACTTTACAGGGTGGACAGGTCCAAGCCTATGGGGACTGGAAAGAAGATTTGGAAACCCAGATTCAAGGGTCAGTGTTTGCTGGCTTGCTGGATGGCCTTCCCCTGGGCCTTGGGCTTCCCATCTTCTGCTGGGTTGGCCTTCTCAGCTCCCACTAGGAGCCTACTCTGTGCTCAGCCCTGTGCCAGGAGCTGGGAGAGAAGCAATGGCTAGGACCAAGTCCCTGCTGTCTCTCTGTTGGACTCTGAGTGGATGAGCTGGATCATAAACAAGTGGAGAATAGGGAGATGCTGGTCAAAGGGCACGAAGCTTCAGTTACAGAGAATGAACAAATTCTAGAGAGCTAACGTACAGCATGGAGACCATAGTTCCTAAGACCATCTAGTATGCTTGAAATTTGCTAAGAGAGTAGACCTCAAGTGTTCTTACCTACATACAAGGGCAGCTAGGAGAAGAGGTGGACGTGCTAATTAGCTTGACTGTATAATCAACTCACTATGGATATGTACACCAGATATCACTCTCAGACAATTTCAATACAAATTAAAAAAAAAATCCCAAACCAAGTGAATAATGTGTACTGCAGTTGCAGAAGCAGTGCTACCCAGGAAAACAAGGCAGGGTTAGGGATGTGTGGTGGCAGGTAAGGAGGGGGAGATGGGTTAACAGAGTCCAGGGACCAGACAGGGACTGTGAAGTCCATGAGGAGCTGGTGTCCCAACAACAGCCACATGGTCTGGGGTCAGGGATGCATAACCTGGGTGGGATAGAGGGGGTGGGAGAAGAGAGGAAGGGGAGAGAAGTGCAGAAGACAGATCCTGCAGAGCCCAGAGACCCTTGAGAGGTATCTGCATTTGACTCTAAATGTCAAAAAACCACGGAGATAGTTTTCGGGGGTGGGGGGGGACCTGTGTCATCTGTTCTGTATTTTTAAAAATGTAAATGGTCCATGGAGGGAAGGATGGATGGATAAACACCTTGCGGCCTAAGCATACGATGGCATACTGTTCAGCCATAAAAAGGCAGGGAATTCTGACCCATGGACATACCTTGAGGACAACCGTGCTAAGTGAAATAAGCCAGACTCAGAAACACAAATACTGTTACGATTCCACTTACATGAGAAAGTTGGAGTAGTCAGATTCATGGAGACATAAAATAAAACAGTGGTTTCCAGAGAGTGGGGGGAGGGGGAGTCAGGGTTTAATGAGTACAGAGTTTCAGTTTTGCAAGACAAAAAAAACATTCTGGAAATGGATGGTTGTACAACATGTGAATATATTTAATGCCACTGA
Source organism: Galagoides demidoff (assembly GCA_963574575.1). Classification (NCBI taxonomy): domain Eukaryota; kingdom Metazoa; phylum Chordata; class Mammalia; order Primates; family Galagidae; genus Galagoides; species Galagoides demidoff. Next base: position 14,694 of record CAUYQV010099810.1, on the reverse strand, counting down.
GCTTCACATTTAAAAATGGTTAAAATAATAAATGTAATAATATATATATTTATTACAATAAAAACTATGGAACCGGGGCTGAGCAAAAAATTATCTCTGTGGCTATATTAGTATACTTGGGCTGCCATTACAGAATACCACAGACTGGGCGGTTAAATAACAGAAATGGATTACCTGACAGTTTTGAATGCTGGAAGTCCAAGAACAAATCCAGGATCAAGAACTGGTAAGGGTTCTCTTCCTGGCTTATAGTTGGCCACCTCCTCATCGCCCCACGTGGCCTTCCTCTGTGTGTGTGCACTGCCTCTTCTTATAAGGACTGCTGGATTGAGGGTCCTACCCATATGACCCCACTTAACATTAAGTACCTCCTTCAAGGCCTTACCTCCAAATACAATCACTTTGGGGGTTAGGACTTCAGCATAGGATTTTGAGGGGGGGCACCATTCTGTCTATAGCAGAGGGTGATGGTACTGAAGGATTTGATGGTCTGTTTAAGTCATAGCTCTGGGTTTGTGATGTTGGCAAATTATTCCACCTCTCCAAGCCTCTAGTTTGGAGTAAAAGCAGGTAACTCACAGAGATAGGGCTAGAATGAAGGTAGGGATCCTTGCAAAGCCTCGAGCAAATAAGTAGCAATCAAGGGATGGTGGCAATTATCATTCTTCTTATGTTTCCTGAAGAGTTTGTAATGACAGCTGCTGGACCATGGGGTATGGCGGAATTATTCAGCACAGGGATATGAACCATACTGTAATCCACTATGTTTCACGGCTTAGAGACATCCCAGGCTGAAAGTGACAGCCAATTCCAAGATGATGTTTGCAGATATCAAGCGGCAAGCCTGGACTTAGCCTGGCATGCCAAGCACAGATGGTTTGAAAAATGTCACCCAAACTGGCCCAGGGTTAATCAAAAGATTACAGAAAGAAAATTGGGGTAGGATAACACCAGCTTCTCAGATGTGAGTCCCCAGTATTGTACCTCTCGCCTTCACTTCTGCCCAATTCTCTGCTTCAGCATTTAGACAACCTCATTCCAGCAAGAAATGAGAATGGGCCGGACTAGAAATACATCATCCAGCTGGAAATGCTTGCTAGGTGGAGTTTCTTTCTTCCACCTCACGCAGCCTTGGCTGTCAGGCCAGCTCTGTCACGGTTTTCATTGTCTGACTGTAAAGGTGACCTGTGGATAATGTTTGGGGGGCTCAGGTCTCAGAGGGCATTCTGTTGGAGTGGGCTTCTTTAGTCAGAATGGAAGCCCTGAAACTGATTTCTGGAACAAGAGTGTGTATTGTCTCTTGGCTAAACAGGTTGTCTTTGCTGCCTTATTACCCTGGATCTAATTTTTAAAAGTAGAGGACATGTAATAGGGGTGTGCTGGGGAGGGTGGTGAAAGCTAAGATTTGGAGACAAACAGCCTGGGCCTCTGGTTCTGGCTGTGCTCCACGATGGCTGTATGACTCCAAGACCCTCCCCCTCTGTAAAGCTCAGTCTTCATATCTGCCAGTGGGGTTGATTAGAGCTCTCCATCTTTCAGGATTCTTATGCACATTAAATAAAAAAAGGTAGGTGTGAGTGCTTGGGCAATGCTGGACTCACAGCAGGTGCCATTAGAAGATTACACCACCTCAGTAGAGTCAGTGCAATTTTGTTGTTCACTCTTAAAATTCCAAACTAAAAGGCACCTTTGAAATCAGCAGCTCCCTAGCTTTGTGCAGTGGCAGTATCGTAGCCAATGAGGTTTATCCGAGGCGCGATTATTACTAATTAAAATCAGCGGCTCCCTCATTTTGTTTTTATTTTATTTTATTTTATTGAGATAGAATCTCACTCACTTTTTTGCCCTCAGTAGAGTGCTGTAGTGTCATAGCTCACAGCAACCTCAAACTCTTGGGCTCAAGCTATCCTCTAGCCTCAGCCCCAGCAGACTATCGGCACTGGCCACAACACCTTGGCTATTTTTTTAGAGACAGGGTCTCACTCTAGCTCAGGCTGATCTTGAACTCCTGAGCTGAGGCAGTACACCTGCCTCGGCCTCCCAGAGTGCTAGGTTCATAGGCGTGAGCCATGGTGCCTGGCCAGCTCCCTCACTTTAGAGAGGAAGACACTGAGGCCCAGAAAGGGAAGCTATTTGCTCAACGCAATGGGCTGAATGTTTGTGTCCCTGCGAGGTCCCTAACCCCCACCCTGATACTTTTTGAGGTGATTGGGTCATGAAGGTAGAGATCTACTGAATGAGATTAATGGCCTTAGAAGAAGAGACCAAAGAACCAGCTCAGTTTCCTTCTTCCATGTGAGAAGATGCTCTCTGGAAACCAGGAAGAGGCCCTCACTGGAACCTGGCCAGGCTGGCACCCTAACTCCAGACTTCCAGCTCCAGAACTGTGAGAGATGAATTTCTGCTGTACGAGCCCCTTGGTCCACAGTATTTTGTTACTGTGACCTGACTGGACAAGATGGAAATCAAATGTGAGGATCTGGACTGAAATCCAGGTCTGGCTCCAAAGCTGTTACTCTTTGCACCTCAAAGAGCACCAAATGGAACCTTGGTGGCATAAGCCAGAGAGGCCTCATCTGGACGGAGGAGGGAGACTTTCCTCTGCCCTCTGACTGCACACTGATGAGCAGTATAGAGACGGTGGGCACTGGTGATAGAAAACGGCTTCCCTTGGGTCTGAGTCCTGGCCTCTCTTTCCTCCAGCTGTCCCAACGAGCCTGTGTGATTCCCTCAGCTCTGCTGCTTCTCCCCAGCTCTCTGCCCTTCTGTGGCATCCTCTATTCTGCCCCCTGGTTGAGGTGCAGATGGGCACTGGGGAGGAATCCTCACCTTAGCTGAGCATCTGACAAGCTATGATGGGCAGGCAGCATGAGCCCACTTCCGAGGGGCCGCCCCCAGGCACAGCACAAGAAAACAATATGAGAATGGGATCAGGCCCTTGGTCTTGCTTGCATTGACCCTCCCATCTCACCTAGATCACTCTGCTGGTCACTGCTGTCAGACTCCAGCACAGAAATTCAGAACTGGGAAATGGGGAGTGGGAGGTTCCAAAACTAGCCTTATAAAGACCAGAGCGCCAAAAGGGCCTCCACAGGCCTGATGTTGCTAGGCAGGGAGAGCATTGACTCATCACTTATTCAACAGTCATCAGCTGCAGGTGCTGGAGGCACTCAGGCAATTCCACATGCTGAGAGCTTCTGCAGGGCTCCCTTCTCACGGGAGGGATGGCCAATAGCATACAAACAACTGAATAAAAAGGATAATTTCAGTTGTTGACAAATTTTTTAATTACAGAACTTGTCATCAGAGTGACTGGGGGTGGGGGACAACTTGGGAGCAGCAGCACATGTAGGTAGGAGCAGGGAAGGGGACTTGACCCACAGAGCCTTGTTTCTTTCAACTTGGCCTTGCTTCCCCTGTCCAAGACAGCATCAGTGCTTATGGGGAGAGAAGGGGAGGGGGCTTGACTTTTCTGGGCAGCTCTGTGCGCTGTGCCTGCCATGTGTACCATGGGCATTATTGGCCCCATTGAGGGGAGAACACAAATTCAAGGTGAGGAATGGTTTGCCCAAGCCTGTCCTGTAGGAGGTCAGATGTGAACCCAGGTCTGTCTGGCTCCAGAGCTGTGCTTCCTTTCCTGGCACCTCCCTTCCTTCCATGGCTACTTCACGTCACCACCTCCACCCCTGGGAAGCAGCAGCTCTCAGGGACTTAGAACCCGGGGTCAGGTGAGAGACATGACCCAGGGAAGCTTCTGTAACCCCAAGCAGACTGGAGATGAGGAGGGTCCCTGTGGCAGAGCAAGGGTCTGCTGGGCCCCAGAAGGCTGATTGAGATTTGATTTGATGTGCTCCTCTTGGGGCCCCCGTACCCTCCACCTGCCAGTGGGGCCCATTTCTAGCCACCGTTAATTTGGAACAAACTAGCCTCTCCCTGGTGGTTCTGAAGTTAATAGGATATCTGTGCAGCAGAGTTAGGATAAGCAGCCCTGAACAGATTACTCCTGTGTGGAATCAGGGTTATCAAGGAAAGAGGCTGGGAGGCCCCAGAGAGGGGCAGCTCGGCAGGTGGTGGGAGGTTCCACCTTCTTCTCAGTCCTGGGTTATGGGACTATGCAGCCCCTAGAGAGCACCTGGACAGCCAAAATAGACCAGGAAGTGCTGGGCCTGCTATGAAGGGACAAGGATGGAGCTGGGATGAGGCTACCGGGCACAAAGAGCTGAAGCCAGCACATTCCCCACCCTGGCAGGCTTTAGCTTGGCTCTGGAGAGGCAGGTATGGGCTCAGAAGGCCTAGGTGATGAAGCTTTCTGCCTGTGACCAGGCACAGGTGTGCAGAGCAGGGGTGCAGGGAGGGGGGCTGTCATAAAGTGCCCTTGGTGCTTGCTAGTCCTGCACTGCCAGTTCAGTGAGCTAGAGGGACTTGGGCGGTGGGGGTCTCCCTCTTTTTCCAAGGGGAGCTTCTCATGGAACGGGTGACATTCTCCCCTCGGTAGAGGGCATTGTAACATCTCACAGGTTCAAATGTACCTGGTGTGAAGGTCATTGATTTCCCAGAACATTCTAGGAAACAACCACAATACCTCAGTTCCAGACTGCTTTTGTGTCCAAAACCTTGTGTATTTCCCCTAAGGACAAGATTATTTCTCACTCTGGTCCCATAAGAAGGGAGAGGGTCCCCTCATGGGCACAAGTCCACTCAGCATCTGGTGTTTGCCCTGGCCCTGCACACCTGAGAAGTGACAGGGAAGCTGGGAGAGGTGGGCGTGGCTGCCTTGCTGACCTTGGCCTGTGATGTCTTTCCTTTCCCCACAAAGCCGATTCCTTAACCAGGCCAGCCACATCATGGAATTTGTCACAATTCTTTGCACAACAGGTGGCTGCTCTGAAGAGACCCAGCTGTGACAAACCCACCAAAATTAGTAGAAAGCTGAGGGGACTCTTCACTACTGGCAAGGTGGGGAGCAATGAAGGTGGGGCATCTCCTGCAGCCTGGTCTTGGGTTCTAATCCCAACTCTGCTGCTCACCAGCTGGGCCAGCTGGCCTAGCCACGCACGTGTTTCCTTACCTGCTAGAATGGTAATTGCAATTCTTACCTCCAGCTGGGGACTAGGGTGAGGCAAAGGAAGGTGCCAAGGGCGCAAAATTTAAGCAAGAATGGAGTCGGCATTTGACTTCCTAGCTGCCAGCCTTTGCTGGTATTATGCTCATTAAATGAAAAAACAACCCTGGGCAGTTCATATGGTTGTTATTCCCAATTTAAAGCAGGAACCTTGTCTTGAGGAGGTTATGGGGCTCACTCAATCTTACGCAGCTGGTAGGCGGCAGAATTGGGACTCTAGCCCAGCCTGCCTGAAGGCAGAGCCCATCCCCAGGTCCAAGGTGAGTCTCCCGAGAATCTTGGACAGCAGTGGGAGGAGGCGGGAGGAACAGCATGTCTCCTGGTCTGCAGCTGAGGTCCTGCCGTGCATGCCAGGGAGGAGCAGCCTGGGCTGGGTGGGAAGGGGAAACTGGGGCTCCAGGACGTTGTCCTTGAGATAGATCTTATCTTACTGCTCTCCACACACCTCATGGGTGGCCTGGAGGATGTAGGAGGACGTAGCTCTCCTGGATTGGTCCCTCCTTCCTGCTAACTTTGGCTTTGTCATCTGCGCCTGGGGTGACATTGGTTCCGGTGTGCAGAGGAGATGGGTTTAAACCTCTCCAGCCGCAATGGAGCCTGCACAACTTCTGGCTTCTTCCCATGGCCCCCAGGAACCATGAGGGGGCCAGAAAGCTGGCTGTGGGGAAACAGGAGCAGGTGGGCTCCCCAGCCGCACTCTAACCAGGCATCTAAGCCAGGAGCTGGGCTTCTCCTATGTTAAACAGCAAGCCAGGGCCTGGCTCTGGGAGTCAGACTTTTAACTCCTAATAAGGAATCAGGTGAGGGAGATGGCTCCAGCCAGGCCTTGGAAAGCAAGTTCTGTGGAGAGAAGGGGAATGGTCTAAGTCCTCCAGGAACTGAGTTACAGGGTCATATGTGTTCATAAACAGTGTCTGTGGCCAGTGTTGAAGAAACAAGCAATGAGTGACAACAGTCACATCCACAAACATTTGCTGAGTACCGACAATGGTGGGAGCTTGATCTTCACAGTCTCATTTCATTCTATTAGGAGAATATTATGATTCCATTTCATAGATTAGGAAACTGAAGCCAAAGAGGTGAGGGACCCAGCCACCAGTATGGAGAGTCCAGGAATGTCTCAGTCTGATGGCCAATATGCTTATTACTACACTTGTAGCTTGTGGTTTTTAAAATTATTTATTTATTTTTGAGATAGAGTCTCACTCTGTCACCCTGGGTAGAGTGCTATGGCATCATAGTTCACAGAAACTGCAAACTCTTGGGTCTGAGCAATCCTCTTGCTTCAGCCTCCCCAATAACTAGGACTACAGGCACCTGCCATGATGCCCGGCTAGTTTTCTATTTTTAATAGAGATGGGGTCTCACTTTTGCTCAGGGTGGTTTTAAACTCCTAAACTGAAGTAATCTACCTGCCTTGGCCTCCCAGAGTGCTAGGATTATAGGTGCGAGCCACCACACCTGGCCCTGAATTTTTTTTTAAATGAAAAAGAATATTTAACTCAGGGAGAAATTTATATGTAAAAGAAATCAAAATAGAATGGGTGTGTGTGTGTGCTGGAAGCCCACCCACCCAGTTTCCCCACTTGGGAACAATTTCAGTATCCTGTCCCGGACACTACATAAGCTCCCTCGAGTGTGAGTGCTTCATGTGGCGGGAGGTTTGCTCTGGGTGTAGGCTCACTAGGTGCAGCTAAACAGATTTGGGTGAGCTTTTGCCCCAGACAAGTGCTGTGTGGTGGCCCCTGGAAAGTGCCTGCATCAGGCGTCATCTCAGTGGAAGACTGGTGCCTGTCATGCCGTGCTGTTCCTTTCACTTAACACCATTAATGAAGCACCTACTCCAGGCTGGGCACTGTACAAGGAGCTCTGGCTACAGTGTTGAGCAAGAATGCACATGGTCTTGCTGCCACAGAGCTGAAGTTTAGTGGGGGAAGACAGGCTTTAGCAAACATGTTTCTAAAAGGAATACAGGGCACAAATTAACATCAGGGCTGGCAGAGAAAAGCTCAAGGTCAAGGGGCCTGAGCAGTTTACCTCTGCAATAGGGCTCTGAAGAGAAGTCTGGGCTACCTGGCACCTTAGCCCAATGGTAGAGAGGACAGCTGGCAGTGGGGAGGTGGCCAAACGTCAGGGATAGGCAGGACAGAGAGGGTAGTCTTGGGCCCTCCTTGGTCCTCAGGTATTCCCAAGGCTAGCAAGAAACATTAAGTTGCCCCCAGAACCAACAGGAGTACCTGGTCCAATAGAAGTTTTACATTCCTCAGTTCTGAAAGGGCGATCCCTCTCCTAAGGGGTTACTGCAAATCTAGAACTCAGTACAAAGAATAATGAATAAATGAAATCACAATTAAAACCAGAAATCATTAGGCCATCACAATGTGTCCGTGCAGGCTTGACTTGAAATCCACCTGGCGGGGGTGGGGGGTCTATGCATTTGATAGACTCTAAGTTCAGCTGGGAGCTCTCTATGTTCAAAAGCTATTTTCCAGACTCTCTGAAGACCTGTCTCAGCTACCCTGCTCCCGGCCCAGCCCTGCTCCCATGCTCCTCAGTTATTTAACAAATATTTAGCAAACACCCAGGCTGGGCAGAACACCAGTTACCCAGCACATGCCTGGCACAGAGCCAGGGCTGGGTAAACACTTGGTCCTCTCTGCAGAGCTGAGCAGAAGGCACAGACACAGTTAAGACCTGTTCCTGCCCTGTGCTTACTGCTGCCGCCTCCCTGAGGCCTGGCTGCAGAAAACCTGGCACTTAGGTAGGATAGAGGAAGGGTAATGGGCCCCTTGGCCCCCACGCTCCCCCCTGAGCCCCTTCTGAGTCATGTGGGTCTTAGTGTATGGGATTCTGTTCGAGCAGAGAAAGGGGATTGTCCTAACCCACCAGACCTGGTTTCCATGCAGAGGCAACAGTCCACTGCTGTTTCTTTGGCCGGCGCCAACCTCCTCCCACCTGCCCAGCCCTGCCTCTCCTCCCATCCCAGCTTAGATGCCACTTTTCAGAGGAAGCCCTTAGTATACCCCAGAAATCTCCTCTTTGCACTCACTGGCCCCCATCTCAGTGGTCAGTATGATGTCCAGGGGGTATCCGTGTGTTAGATCTGTGTCCCCAGCAGACTGCATATTTCCTGATGGAGGGCTTGTGTCATCCACGTGACCAGTGTTTTGTGATGAGCGTGGCGCAGAGTGGATGCTCGTGAATAAATGTTGCACAAATGCGCAGAAAATAACTTGGTACTCACTAATTCAAGTAGCCACCTATCCTTTCTCTCTCACATACTGTCTCTCCCTCCTGACTCACTCACACTCACCCTTCATACTGCCTTAGTGCCCCACATAATGTCCTCTGCGGTCTTGCACACCTTTTGATGCTGCCGGGGGGGTATAGACCCCTCTGTAGGGAACTAAATTAAAGAGCCTTGGGCCCTGGCCCTGCAGACCCAGGCTCCTCAACCCAGACACCATCCTAACATCTGGTCACTTCAACACACTCAATAAAAGGATTCCGTGTCCGGACTCCTCTGGATCCTTGCAACAGTGCTAGGAGGTAATGGGATCATTTTACATATGTGGAAACTGAGACCCAGAGAGGCTGCAGCTTGCTCAAGTAACGAAGCCAAAACTAAGATCTTGTTTTCCCTTTTGTTGCGTTTCTGGGAAGTGGAGACACAGACAGCATCGTGTCTCTCTCCCATCGCTCCGCAAGGTCCTGGTTTGTGTGATTTGGAAGTAACCCGTCTGTTTTTCTCTGAGGGTTGAATGGGGAAACTTTTGTGAAATCTCCTCCCTCTGCTTTCTCCTTGTCTAGTAAGGAAAGCTGACTATGGCTACACGCCCTCACCTCCTGTTCACCCCAGTCTGGCCTCCAATAAGTGTGCCTACATGACAGGCTCGGTCCACCCGTGTACCTTGGAGGGGCAGTGCCCTAATTTAGAAGAACAGAAGAGAAATAGTAGGAAGGGCAAAAAAGCCTGAGGAAAGAGATAGAATCTCCCCACTCCCCCTGTCCACACATGTCACACGGTGTACACCAGACCAGCCCCTCTGGGAAGCCAGGCACCTGAGCTGTGTTGTAAGAGCTGACTACGCAGAGCCTTTCTCTTCTCTCATTGGCATTCTTTAAGATCCCAACCACAGGTTTGCTGGTCTCCTTTCCCGAATATTCTCTGCCTGCAGTGGGCAATGCCTACCCTGCCCCTCACTTTGCCCTCCCAAAGACTCTTTCCTCCCTACAGGGACCATGAATATTTAAAGACGTTTTTTCAGCAAGTGCAACCACATCGTGCTGCTTGTTCTCCCTTTACATTTATCTCCAGAAAGTTTTCCAGCGTCTCCCTGAGTGCTTCATCCTCCCCGGTACAGAGCATAAATGGGTTCGGGTTGCAGATGGGCCCTGCGGAGTTAGCCTACCTTCTGCAGGGGACCAGGTTGTTCATCTGGGGCTGAATGATGTACGTGCAGCCCTGCTTCTGCTCTGTCACCACCCTCCTGGGCTGCCCACAGAGTTGGTCCTGCAGACTCCCTGCCGCCCAGCTCTTGGAGCAGCAGAAAAGACAGACACCGACATAAGCATCAGATAGAGAGGGACAGGGATTCAAGAAAACTGAGTCACGGACAAAGTCCCAGAAGTACAGGCCCCCAGAACCTCAAGAGAGTAAGCTCTGGACACCTGAGAGGCAGAACAGATCCGGATTCTGAATTCACCAGTGCGCAGCAAATTCTGGCCCCAGTGCCACCTCCCACCAGCCCCTTCAAGCGTCTCTGCTCTGCAGAATTACTCACAGAACACTGCATCAAACTGCTCTTTTATCAACAAAACACAACACTCTGTGGCTAACTTCTTGAAACTCCAGTCACGCTAAGCCGCTTCCAGTGCTCTGGGAAGCGTTCTGTCCCTCTGCCTGCCTGTAACCAATCAGCCACACACCACCAACTCCATTTCCAAAGTTCCAGGCAATTACAGCCGGCTGAGTGCCCTGGCGGTGTGCCCGCCTGCTCAGAGGCTGGACCCAGTTATCAGCAACCTCGAATCCCAGCTGCCAATTTCCCTGGCTTCCTGAGACCTGGGTGCACCAGTGCCATCACACTTGCCTCACCGAGACAATGTGACCAGCCAGCCCCCATTCAAGGCAGAAAACAAAGGTCAAGGCCAATTTTCCTACCTTTGCTGAGGGTCCCAGTGATGAGCTTAAAGATGGTCTGGGCAAATTTCACAAACCCGAGCTTGCATCTTTTGGAGCAGCCGCTCATGGTGACAGAGGGGAGGCAGGCTCTGCCGTCAGCACCCAGAAGGGATGGCACCCACCTGGTGTGTCCCTGGAACTGGAAGCCTGACTGGATGAACCCCAAGAGATGGATGTACCCCTGAAGCCAGGCTCCGGGAACAACACAGCTGCCTCTGCAGTGAGTCCGGCTTCTGCATCCAGAGAGCCTGCAGGGCGAACCCTCCCTCCCTCTCTCCACCCCCTGCTGTTGTCCGCTCAGGTCCTCACCACGGGAAGACCCAGGGATGCCAAGGCTGGGACAGCACTGCTGGGGCAGAAGGCACTCTGAGGGATGAGGAGGAGAGTGGAGCTGAGCAGAGCGGGGAGGAGGAGCTGGAGCTCTCCCAGGCTTTGTTGACTGTCTTTCTTACATGGCAGCGGTAATGTAGCAATTAATACTCGAGTCAGAAGGGAGGGGACTGCTATGCATAAAACACTCAGCCCCACAGCCTCCCGCGCTCACGCTCCCTCTCTTTGCTTCCTGGTTAATCTAATAGATCAATTCTCACTGCCTTGATCAGGATCTGGGAGAACTCCCCACAGAGCAGGAAGCTGCTGCTCAGTGCTCAGTGGAAAGTTTGCAGGCAGCCTCGGAGTGGCCTGGTTTGCATCACGGAGAAGCTGGGCAGAGTGGGGAGCCCCTGGGGAACCAGCCTGCACCTATCAGACATGCAGATGGAGCTCACCCTGCTTGTCCAGTGACCTCAGCCCAGGGAGCAGGTGCCATCCACCTCCCTGAGCCTCAAGGCCAAAGCCTTCCAGCGCCTCCCAGTTTCAAGAAGCTGCTTGATTCCAGCTTCTCTACCTCTGCAGAGCAGGCACCAGACTGTGTTCTCTCACTGGGGTAGGAGAGAAGTACAATTAGAGCTTTTCTCAATTAAGATAGTGTTTCTTAGAAATGTCATAAAGGAATGACCAAGATTCAGACAATTGGACTACAGTGCAATACTCTCAGAGGAGGAACTGCAAGGCATTATGCAAAGGTGAGGCCCAGTTACTGTTCATTGAGTACCATAGACTATGAGCTTGGACCTTCTATACTGGGTGCGAACCTTCCCCCCAAATAGCCCCACCTCGCGTTCTTTGCTGATTCAGAGGTTTTCATGCATCCTAATGCCGGGCACCATGCGTCAGTGTTCCACGGCCACCCGGGAACGCCTTCACCTGAGCAATGCCAACCCCCAGGAAAGACGTTCTCTTCCTCATCAGCTATCCCCCTATGATCTGCTTCCCTGAGATGTCCTGGAGGAATAGGTTGCTTAAGAGCCAGAGAATGGAGACTGCCAGTTGACAAAATGCCAGATAAGCCAGAACTCACACAGAGTCTGGTTTCTCCCATTTTCTGGGAGTCCTGTGGAAGTGCATCTTGAGTCAGCCCCTTAGAGCAGTGATCTTCAACCAGCATGCCATGAGAGGAGCTTAGGTATGCTGTGAACCATTTTAAAGACCATTAGTTTAATTATTTTTGAAATAAGTTCAAAGCACAGTAAGTATTTTCCTTTTTTTACTCTTTTTTTTTTTAATCAGCATAATTTAAGTGTGCCATGGACATTTAACTATAAGTTCAAGTGTGGCATGAGGTAAACAAAAAAAGTTGGAAAACACTGCTTTGGAGAGATCACCAAGAAATTTTAGCTCTAAAATTTAGAAAATTTAGCCTGGGAGACAGTTTGCAAGCTTAGCGCTTTCTCCAAGCCCCAGAGCACTCAAGAGTCATAGTGTATTAATGTCCCATCACGCTTGATGTCTTAGGGCCTGAGATTGCCATGATAGCTACTCTTTGTCTTAAGGAACTTAAGGTCCCAGTAAAAAGGCATGTGGTTTCTGGAAATGTTCATGGCACTTAAACTTTTGTTCACTTATTCACTTAAGCAATTTACTGAGCTTCCGATGTGTAGAAAAGAGCTGAGGGTTCAGGGGGCAGGAAGCCCTGAGCACCCAGGATGTAGAAAGTGCTGAGTCAGACAAACTAGATGGACAAGGTCAAAGCCCTCATGGACTTACAGTGGAGGGCATTCGCCAGCAGAGGCTAACCACCTGCTGAGAATCAGTTTATCTAATTAACTTCTTCCACTTTGCAGAATCTCAGTGGGATTGAGACACAAGGCAGGTGGGTGTTAGGAAGGAGAAGCAAAGAACTAGGTCATGGAGAACTACCTTGGTTGGCGAGGAGCAGGCAAAGATCAGACCATCTGGGCACCAGAGAGGAGGGGAAAGGCAAGAGAGAGAGAGAGAGAGAGAGAGGAAAGAAGGATGTGGTACCCATCTGACCATTTTACAAAGGAGAATACTGTCCTCTGAACAGGAAAACACACTTGGCAGAACATATGATTCTCAGTTAAGCTCATTTGCTTCTCTCTTCCAGCCTACTAGAAAAAATACTGAAAACTGAGACGCCAAAGGAAACAATGGCTGTGACACTGCTAACATTAGCTGACCTGGAAGTTACTCTTCAGCCAAGAATCTTGCTGGAGGAATGGCTCCCACAGCACTGTTGGCAGCATCTGTTTGGGAATAAGTGATATCCAGGGCAAACATGCATTTGGGCTCTAGCTTAGACATCTGGAATCTCAACATTTAAACATACAGTGGAGAAGAAACAACAGCACCTGTTGTTCAAAGAATCTGGCAAATTCTACAAATCAGTATCTTATAGCTCCTCCAAGCAAGAAGTGTGATGGTTAAGAGCATGGATCTTTGCACCATGTATTTACTCACTTGCTCCTTCATCCAATACATGTATATAGAAAGTTATACCATTATCATGGACTCTGCTCCAGTTACAGAGGGTACAGGGCAGGGTGGGATAAAACAAGTCCCTGGGCTTACTGAGTTTATAGTCATGTGGTGGAGGAATAGACACAGTCACCAAATGTGTCTATATCCAAGACAGGGCTTTGAAGAACAAGAAAAATGATTAAGTGACTAGAGAGTGACAGCAGCTCCAATTTTAGATTGAGCCATCTAGGAAGGCTGCTCTCTATTAAAATCCCATCTGAGCAGAGACCCCAAATCAGCCATACAGTTCACTGGGGGGGAAGAACAAGGGAGGCTGAGGGAACAGCAAATGCAAAGGCCCCAAACAGTCCTGAGCTTAGCCTAGAGTTGACCCTGGAAGTCTGTGACTTAGCAGCTGCTGAGCAAGCAGGGTAGCCTCATTGGGCCTCAGCTTTTTTCTTCTGTAAAATAGGAATTAGAATCCTTACCTCATAGGGTTTGAGGGAGGCATAAATGAAATTAATGGGCCTAATATAGTAAGTGGCAGAGGTTATGATATCAATGGCAAAGGTTACTGCTGCTGCTGCCATTCCTGTCCTACTCCCCAAATAACCCATGACATCGATGCTATTGGAAAAGAGACATTCTCTAACAATCTTGACTCCTGGACACCTGGTATGTGCCCAGTCCTGGATGGATGCTGTGGAGGGCTCCAAAGGAGGTGTGAGATGGTGATTTGCACATGAAACCATCATAAAATCACTGTTCGTATCAAGTGAGGGGCAAGAGAATTCTAGAAGAGGAAGAGAAGACTGACAAATTTGAGGCTGTAATGAGTGGAAAAGAATTCACAGAAGTGGAAACCAACCAAGAATAGAAAAAAGAGGGTGAGATCAAATAGCGGACTACAGGTAAACTTTATAATTATTGTTAATGACGGACCCAGGGTCTAATTGTTGTCTCCTAGCAGTAACCCAAATGGTAAGCAGTTTGGATTCTCCCCTGATCTCTGCAAGGCATCATGTGTTTGAACTCTCAGTCTTTGATTAATAAGTCAGGCTCAGAGAGGGTTAGCAGTAACTAAAATGCCACACAGCTGTGGGAAAGGTGTTCATTGTGCCAAGAACATTTCCAGTGAAGGAAGACAAGTTGTGCCACTATCCATTTCATAATAGAAGAGTACATGGGAGACTTATTCTCTACTCAAGGAATGAATATTCTTCAAAGAAGGAATAGGAGGGGAGGATTCAAGTAGCACCAGAGAAATAAGACCTCCAGGAGGCATGTGATCTGTTGGCCTCTGTATTATAGATGTGCATTAGCCAAAGGAACTTGGGAAGCCAGAGTTACCTCACCATCTGACATGTCTATGGGAATCTTCACACATCAGGGGGAAGTAGAGCAGGCAGATGGGGACTCCAGATGGTGTCTGAGCCTGGGACAGTTCTCTGACTTCTCTGCATGCAAGGCTAAGAATGGACATGCAACCTTCAGAAAGTTCAAAGGCTGTCCTCAATGATAATGATGACAGCATCGTGCTTTGAGTCCTTCTCTGTACAGTCTTACTTACCATATCAAATCCTTATTA
>CAUYQV010099808.1:0-11885 GCA_963574575.1 Galagoides demidoff | reverse complement strand
GAACAGGAGTCACCTGAAAAGGATTTCTTTTTAAATGCAGCTTTCCTGGACCGAATACCAGAGACGCTGATTTGGTATTCTGGGATTTGTGATTCTAATTCAAGTGTTTTACAGGCCACTTTGAGAAACATATATCCTTCTGTGAGTTTTTCTGTAAATGCCGAAGCTCTGAAGTGATTTTCTAGATGCAAAAATCATTTCTATGGGCAAAACTGCTTTTTGTTGATGCAATTAAAACCTTCATTAATGAACCAGATTAACCCCTACATTCAAAATAAGGGGTTCCAGAATAAATGATTAAACACGTACACAGCTGAGATTGTTCTCAAATTCTAGAAGTCTGCGTTCTCTTGCATGCGGGGTTGTTATGTGGGTCCGTTAAATAAACCTGACCCGTCTTCGTGTGTTTGATTCATCCACATCTTCTGTGTCTCAGGCAAGAAAGAACTTGCAAAGAAAAACTGATAAAATTTATTTGACTAATTCAGGTGTAGGAAATCTAGTGCCTCCTATAAAATAAGCTTATTGTTTGAATTATTCAAATAATTCCCTTTGCTCCACTTTGAGAAAATAGGATGGGTTTGGAATGACTTGTGGTTGATTGTGTTATACCCCAGTACATTGTTTCCTTTTTAAACCTGTTTTTCGTATTTCTTTCTAAAAATTACATCGCTAGTTAGACAGAAATATAACACCTGTCTTGACTTGAGGCTTTCTTTTGCCAAGTTGCATTTGGTGAATCCATGATCAGATTCTCCGGAGGCCAATCAAACAGGGTAATCAGCCTGCCCAGACTGACCCAATTAAGTTTAATTAGTTGTTTCTTTTATCTTTAAATTTCCTATCCAGGTGGATTTTATGGTTTTTATTAAACAACTAAGAAGAGCTGAATCTTTGGAATTAGTTGGCCTCTCAGGTGCTTTTGGTTGGTAATAAAACTCCAGGAAATCTTCCAGTCTCCATAAGGAAGTCAAATGATAGTTAAAAACATTTGGCTGTTCTTCCTCTAGGCGCTGTCTTTTAAAACGGAGAATGTTCCTGCCTTAGTTTGAACAAATATCAATCTTATCTATTATTCTTGGCCAAGGTTAAGTTAAGTTGCATTGCTGAGCCTTAAAAGCCTGTTATGTCTTTTTCAACTTTTCTATTACGGGAAGTCAGTGGGGTGAATTATATAGGCTCTGCAAGAGGGTGGGTCTTGAAGGTTTTGAGAGGTCCAGAATGAATTAAAGTGAGAGAAGAATTAAATGGAGACTAGAAATTCTAGAAGAAAATAAATGAAAATAATTATTAATAATGTAGGAAAGTAAGAATTGTTAAAGTGGCTGTGTTGAGCTACCTTAAGATTGAACAACATTTTGGCTAAAAACTTTCTACAGATACTACCAAAATTTGGTGCCAAGGCACTTGGAAAAGTGTTTAACTTTCTTAACTCTCTGAAACAATTATTATCCACTAATAACTTGGGACAGTTAGTTGTTTGTTACTGGCAGAGGAGCCTTGTAATTCTCCCTTCCATTCATTCCCTGCTTCCTTGAAACTCTTTCTATTCCTTCTCTGTCTCGTCCTCATTTCCCTACTTCATGTCTCTTTTGTGGGCCCCCATCCTTTATTCTCTTGTCCCTTTTTCTTTTCTCATTTTTCTCTCCTTCCTACCCCCTTCTTCCTTCTCCTCCTCTTTTTTTTCCTTGCTCTTCCTTCCTGTTCTTTAACTCACTGCTTCTCAAACTTCACTGTGCTGTACACTCTATAGTTACCCAGAGAGCTTATTAAACACTGATTGCTGGCCTCTGGGGTGCTCTCAGAGTTTCAGATCCAGCAGGTCGTGGTTGGGGCCTGAGGATTTGTTTTTTGAATGGTTTCTCAGGTAATGCTGCTGCTGGTAAAACCAGACTTTGAGATCCACTTCCTTAACTGATGTGATGTCCTGATCTCTGCTTCCAAAGTAAAAATCAACAAAACTTTAGATCGATTTTAGAATTCATTTGGAAAATTGCCTGTATTGTCCTAGGCAATTTTTGTTGTCATTCTATGTGTGAAAATTGGTGTTTCAAATTCTCAAAAGTGAGTATTTGATAGCTTTTCTGATGCAATACTATAATATTAATGCTATCAATCCAAATTACTTTCAAAATGGGAAGGACTGAAGCTCCCACATTGGGGTGGTCCCTGAGCTGTATGTGGTGAGTTGTGAAGGCAAGAAAATTAGCAGCGCCTAAGGATTGCAAAGTTTTTCACCTGATTTAAACAAATTCCAATTTTACGTCCAAGGTAATTGCTTTTTGAGTCTATTTTTCTTTGCCTCTGCTATCTCTTGCACTATTAAGCCATTGCCCCTTGATACACATTAAATGTGGTTTAGTTACCATATTTTCAAGAAGAGATGCTGAGAATTAAAGGAATACTTTCCCAGTTGCTGGGAGAGAACCTCTGTCATCAGGTGTCAAGACTATACCAGTGAGGAGTAACAGAGTAAAGGTTAAAGCTAGAGCCAAGCCGAGCATTGACAGAGCTGGGGAGTTTTCAGTTCTCAATCTGAAAATAAAGTGCTCAGCAGCATTTGATTACTCCCTCCATCTAGAAACATACCCTGTCTGAGACAGCATCCTTCTGATACTCCTCTGGTCCCACTGGCAGCGCTGTCTTCTCAGTTTCCTCTGTGGAATCATCTTGCTCATGAAATTCCCCGGTGACCAGTACTCAGATCACTTTTCTGTTCATACTCACTTCCTGAATCACTGTGTCTAGCCTTATATCTTAAAATTATAGGCATATACACAGTGTTGCTCCAGTGAACTCTAGACTTCTATACCCAGTTGCTTATGTGATATTTATGTTTCAGTGTCTGATCGTCATCTTTATGATACCATCTTCATAAATGATGTTTTTGTTTTCTTCTAGAAACTGCTTCTTTTGCAGCCTTTTCCTTTCCAATAAGCTGTAATTCCATTTCCCCACTGACTCAGGCCAGAAGTGCTGGTGTCATTCTAATTTATTCTCTTTCATACCTTTCACCCACTAACCAATTCTGTCTCTATTTTCAAAATATTTCTCACTACATTCCTCCTTGTCCAAGCTACATTGTTCCCTGGACTCCTGAAATACCCTCCTGATTCCTCTTAATCAGCCATTACCCTCTTTAATCTTTGTTCACGAAGCACCCAAAGTGATCTTTTGAAGCATGAATTTGTGGAGTTGTGTATGGCACAACTTTTGGTGGTGGAACGCAATTATAAGAGGGACTTTACCTAACAAAAGCAATCAGTGTAAACTAATTCTTTGTATTCTCAATGTACTTGAAATAATAGAAAAATAAAGGGAAGAAAAAGAAAAATCATGAATTTTGGCCAGGTGTGGTGGTCTGTGCCTAGAATTCCACCATTTTGGGAGGTTGAGGAGGGTGAAAAACATGGCCAGAACTTGTCTCTCTTAATTTTTTCTTTTTTATCATCTCACTTTTTTACTCAATCCTCCAATAACACCGTTATACATGTTAGAGCCTTGGTATACACAGTACAATTACCAAATAGGGTCTCATTTAGGGGCTCTGTGATTCAGCTTCACTTTGTTAACCTGCCCATGGCTGTTTGGTTCACTGCACACCCTGTGCTGTTCCTTGTCTCTCTGTCCTCTAGACTGAGTTCCTCTGGTTGGAATATTCTTATCCCTACTTTACTCCTACTAACATCTACCTTTTCAATGTCTCTCTTCTATTGGGTTTCCTAGATGCCAATCCTTTCTCGCTTCTTCCCCTTTCCTTCCGTGCTTTGTTAGCAAATTGTCTTCTTTGCTACTCGGATGCCCAATGTGTGTTTTTATCACTTCATCTAACACAATAACAATCATTGTCTTTTATATCTGTGTTCTCTGTTGGGCTGTGAGTTTAACAGTAGAAGTTGGGTCTTGATCTTCTGTATATTTCCAGAGCCAAACCCGGTACCTGGTGGAAAGTAACAAGTGCTCCATGTTTATTAAAGAAATAAATGAAGGAAGAGGTTGAACATTAGTCTGTGAATGGTGATTGGGCTAATTTCCACTGTATTTATAGTGAAAAGAGAGACGGTAATTGTGGATAAAATAGGCTTGGCCACTTATTGTTATTGGGATGGTCCAAAAAGTTGAAGGAGCTTCTGATGATGGACTCTATTCTCTGCCCTCCCAATTTTAGCTTAGGTAGTAAAAGCATCTATGAAAACCAGGAAGATTGTAAGTAAGCATGGAACCTGAAGAGACTAGTGTTTGAGAATGCCATTTTATTTTATCATTTTATTTTTATTATTGGGGATTCATTGAGGGTATAAAGTTTTAGGTTATACTAATTGCATTTGTCAAGCAAAGTCCCTTGTTCAAATGTGTTCCCCAAGTGGTCTGCCAAACACTGTGACCCCTCACCCCCTTCCTCCCTCCCTCTCTCTGTTCCCCCATTCTCCCATCCCCCTTCCTTGTACTAGATCATCAATTATCCTCATATCAAAATACAGTACATTGGATTCATGCTTTTTGATTCTTGTGATGCTTTACTAAGAAGAATGTGTTCCACCTCCATCCAAGTTAGTACAAAAGATGTATAGTCTCCGTCTTTTTTAGTAGCTGAATAATATTCCATGATATACATATATCCCAGCTTGTTAATCCATTCTTAGATTGATAGGCATTTAGGCTACCAAACTTCAGGCTGTACTACAAGGCCATAGTGATCAAAACAGCATAGTTTAAAATGCCCTAACGCCTCTGACCATCATCACCAAATGGGTACCTCAAATAACTGGCAAATTTATGGGTAAAGCTAATCTCAGAAACTCATAAAATGTCAGGTATTTTTCTGTTTCTTCTACCCAGATTTTCTCTGTGTTTTCTCTGTGTGTTCCATCCTCTCTTACCGCAGAAAGTCTTTCTTCATGGTAGAAAGGGCTACAATTCAATGCCATACTTACATCATTTAAATTAACAGTCCCAAGAGAAGTGGAGGCATATCTACAATCTCTGTTAGGGAATTTGTCCAACTTGCAGTTTGTGCTTGTTGCTGGGCCAACCACCTTGTGAGGGACGTGACTACCATATTGTGGGCATGTGCTAGTGTGAGTGCTAGTTGTATAGTTAGGATTAGTGACTGGCTATGAGTAACAGAGATCCCAACTGCAACAGCAGCTTATGCAGGATAGAAGTCAAGAAGCACTTCGGATCCATGGAGTTTTTAGATTATCAAGTTTATTCTATCATTATGATGTGAAGGACTGTCAAGATCACTTCATAGTCCAATATTTTTACTCCAGGCCCAATTTTCACATGCATATGCCAGGTAGCAGGAAAGAAATGCCATAGAAAGAAAAGACAAGGAACAATTGCTGAATTCTTCTCAAGAGGATTCTAGGTTTCTCATGTATCTTTATCTTGTTTACCAAAACTTGGACATGTGACCACTATAAGAAAGGCTGAGAAGCATAGGGTTTACTCTGGTTGGCTATTACATTGCTGTGTCTTTATGGGAGTAGAGGAAAACATAACTAGGGGAACAATGAATAGTTCTAGCTACTAATGTTTTAGCACATCTTAGGAAAATAGCAACAGAAAGCTACTAAAAGTGGACATTCCAGTTACAGCATAAAGAAACCCAGAAAAACCCTCCAAATGACTAATACTGTCATATTAATAGACTTTCATTTTCATTTCTACAGTGAAAATTTTATCTATTATAAAATGCATATGTTTATCACATAACACCCACAAGAAAGATTGGAAAATAAGACTTATGTCCACCAATGGCAAGAAAGTTCAAATATCAGTGGTATTGTAATAGTCTTCCTTTTCTGAACTGATAACTATCTTTCAATAGTAGATCAAATTATTTTCTTTTTTTTTTTTTTTTGAGACGGAGCCTCAAGCTATCCCCCTGGGTAGAATGCCATGGCATCACAGCTCATAGCAACTCCCAACTCCTGGGCTCAAGCGAGTCTCCTGCCTCTGCCTCCCAAGTAGCTGGGACCACAGGTGCCGGCCACAACGCCCGGCCATTTTTTGGTTGCAGCCATCATTGTTTGGCGGGCCCGGGCTGGGGATTCGAACCCGCCATCTTAGGTGTACATGGCTGGCGCCTTAGCCGATTGAGCCACAGGTGCCGATCGAATTATTTTCAACCTTCACATTTATGTTATTCTATCATGCAATCATTAGTTTATCTTCAAAAAAAAAAAGAATCTTTGTTCTGATGAATGATTAGCAGATACTCTTATGTTCATCAAGAACCTAAAAAACTGATTTAATATTAAGAAAAAGTGGGTGGTAAAATTAACATTTCTCTTGTTGTCTAAACCTGATTGAGACTTCTTCTGCCAGTGTATGTTCGTTATTAAACATGGGCTGTTATCTTTCTTTCAGTAATAGCACTCCAAATTTGAAGGGGGGATCCCTTGTCCTCTTCTTATATACAGTGTGGTGCAATCGGTGTCCTGGCCCTTTCATTCATGAGACAGAGCCATGTTTATGGGACTTTTCTCACTAGAATTTGAGTTTTGAGTGGTGTGAAATAGACAGAAAATGTTTGGAGATCATTCTTTTGAGAAGAAACTATGGGGGACTGACTAGACTATGAATTTCTCTGGCTCCTGACAATTTCTAAGTCTGATTTATCTAGCTTTTTCTTAGATTTTTGGGAGCCTTTTGATACATTTGGAATTGTGTACACATTTTTTCTTAATGTAGCCACAGTTGGTTTTGTTGCTTGTATCCAAATAATGATATATACACTGCCGGACTATATAGCTCTGCTTAACCTCTCTATGAAACTCTGGAGAAGAACCTCTGGGCTGAATTTATAAACATAGCCTAAGGGGGAAAGGAACTATATCTTATTCTCTTCTACTATAACGTTTTCCTACTGCTAACTAAGAAATCCTCTAGATGCTAAAGAGGGGAAGAATGTATCACTCATGTTCCTTATGCCAATTTGAAGCAACTCTTGGTCTCTTTTCTTAACCTCCATAACATTTTGTTTGGAGTTTTACTATTGGCCATTAGTCCCCTTTTTTTCCTTTTCTGTTTTCATCATGATGTGAAATAATATCTGTTAGCCTTGTAGAAATATGGGTAAGAAGTGTCTAATGAGCTTCATTTCCTCTAGCCCAAAAGATTCCATAATGTAACAGCCCACACTACATAACCTAATAAAATGTATTAGTGTTTTTGTTTTAAATTTTTCTCATTCAGGTATATTATACAATGTTAAGAACTACTTTTTCTATGGAAGCATCTTTACTACAGTCCATGAATGACAGAAAAATAGAAAACAGGTAAAATAAGTCATTGGGCAGCCAAAGGTTTATTTGTTTGACTTTTTGAACTAAAAATTATCTATCAGTAAGAATTTTTGAGTGGAGGAATGTGGAGACTTCAGCACTGCAGGGAAGGTGGAGAGAAGGTATTCAAGAGACGTGTGAAACTGTGGTATTTATCCTCATGGAAATGGGTGGTCTCATTAGAGAGAGTAAGAATTAAGTATTCCTGGAATTGACAATGATGTATCATCTTCCTGTTTTCATCTTTCCTGATATAAAGAAGGTTTAGTCAAGTTTAGACAGGTGCTTTAGCTTGGCATTTTCCCCTTGCCTTTGACCTGGGCTCTATTTGGAGGAAGAGGTTGTTGTTGGTTGTTTTTTTTTGTTTAGTTTTAAACTTCAGTACTGATTGGCTTGAAATTCTATTCCTTTTACATGCTACAGGTAATAGACATGCTCTCCTGGGAGCTGGATATCATAGTGCTAAAAGATCTATCTGACTTAAAATCTTAGTATCTAAGATGGATGTTGGCATCGTGGGGGCATGTGATCACATTTTAAAGTGCAACTCAAAGGAATAAACTTTCATAAGTTTAGATCATATCTCTTCACAGATTATGTAAGATATTCATAATTTTTGCATGGTTTAACTTTCTCTGCTTATCCTAAGAGCAGCCAATCCATTATAAATGGTGAGGTCATTGACATAAATGATAAGAGAAGTTCAAAGAACAAGACAAAAATTAAAACTTTGCTTTTTACTTTGTCTTTGGGGTGTGTTTCTCCCCGAATTTCTTACCCTCCCTTTGTGACCCCTTCAAATACTAAGGATAACCAGTCAACCTGGACTTGATAGTCCCACGTTGATTAAGGTATCCCTACTGAGATATAGCTCAGAGGCATTGTGTCTCTTCTGATGTCTAGAAACATTTGGTGAGGTAGATGCAAAAGTCACCAGTCAAGACAAGTTCCCTTGCTAATATAAAAGCCCACCTCTGACAAGTTATGTAATAAGGCAATATATTGGCTCATGTGCCCAGAAGTGGAACAGTTTTGATATCATTAGGGCGTTAGATGATCCTGAAGGAGAAAGAGAACTTCTTTAGTTTATATCATTAAACAGAATTCCTGAGATTCACTATGATTAGACTGATTTATTTCACGAGCTTACTTCTGAATTACTATTAGTAAGAAAATTAGATCACTTTTCTGGAGCTTGGATGGTGTCTATCAGCACAGCTATATCCTAACGGTGGAGACTAGGATGGATCCTGGAAAGGAATCCCAAACCCTGTGCTATTGAGGTTACATCAAGGTTACATTTACATTAACTCATCCCACCGCTAGCTATATAGTAATGGGCCAATCATAAAGCTTATAAAGACCCGAGAGTAAAATGAAACTGCAAATTTTCACTGGATGCTTTTAAACACAGGTAGTGGAGACTTGTAAGATATTAGCAAGGTGAATTAATCAACAAAAGCTTATCCATAGGAGCACATGGGTAAAGATTATTGGTGGTAGCAGAGATAACTATAAAACCTCAATATTAAATCTCTTTGTCTTCATTTCTGTAATAGAATTCTGCAAGTTATACTTGGTATATGGCTAGAGGGTTCTACTTCCTAAGCTTTGGCAATTAGTCAAGATCTGAAACAGGTAGAATAAATGTTTTGGTGAGGGGTGGGGGTGAAGTAGGGAGTGGATGAAATGATAGGACATTTTCTTATCATCCAATCTCTTTAACCCATCCCAAGTTCCTGGGAAATGGTGACAGCAAAATGAACTGACATCATTCCAGAGTTGAATGCCAGGTGTTGAGGATAGAAAGGGCACCCAGCATACTTAGACGTTTGGTTTATTACACATGTATGTGGTAAAAATAAACCTCAATTGATTGAATTGTTGGATGTTTGGCTTTTGTTGTTATAGCAATTAACCTGATCCTTAAGTCAAATATTAACTAAAAAGGTAAGACAGAATCGAAATGTCCATTTGTCCCTCTGTCTGGGGCCCTGGTCCTGTTTGAATAACCTTCTTTCGAGCGTTCTTAGAATATAGACTCTGGGTAGCTAGAGCTTCCATCCCCTATTTCTGGGATTGGTTCCCAATAATCAGAATGCAGGCACACCATTAAACCACTGCTCTCTGAACCATGGTCACTTAAGTACATGTTAGACAGTTGACCTTTGCTCCACTGATCAATATATTCTCCTGGGAATTAGCAGTTTTGACAAGAGAAAGGCAGAGGCTGTGAGTAGTTCATAGGTGAATCACGTTACTGGCAGTAAACCAGACGAGGATCAGGAACTCCTCTCCTGAGGTCTCCAGAGCTCTGCTTCACGCTTTTCTTGAGGTCTGACTGCTCAAATGTCTTCTTTGCCTCTAGCAGTATGTTTCTGTATTCTTACAATGATAAGTTTATTTTTTTATAAATTTTTTATTTTGTAATGGCTCTAGAGGCACGAAAAAAATCAATCACAAAGATATCAGAGAGAGTTCTCGTTTACCTCATACCCAGGTTCCCTGATTATTAACATCTCAGTATGGCACATTTATTAAAAATAATGCTGCAATATTGATACATTACTGACCAAATTCAGCATTGTTCTGCAATTCCTCTTTGTTTTTGCCTACTGCTCTTTCTGTGCCCCAGAATCCCTGGCTGCATTTGGTCATCATGGTCTCTTAGGCTTCTCTGCTGCCACAGTTTCTCAGATTATCCTTGTTTTATATTACCTGGGCCATTTTGAGAAGTACTGGCCAAATATTTTATTAAATATCCCACAATTGCGATTTCTGGATGTATTTCTCCTGGTTAAACTTGGCTTGTGTTTTTGAAAGGAAAACTAGAAAGATAAATTGTCATTTTATCACATCATATCAGAGGGTATATTATATCAACACAGCTTATTACTACTAACACTAACATTCCAGACCTGGCTGAGATAGTGTTTGTCTGCTTTCTTGATTATATATAAGATTACTGTTTTTGCACTCTGGGAGGCCAAGATGGATGAATTGCCTGAGGTCATGGGTTCCAGACCAGCCTCAGCAAGAGCGAGACTCTGTCTCTAAAAGTCCCAGGAGTTGTGGCAGGCACCTGTAGGCCCAGATACTTGGGAGGCTGAAGCAAGAAAATCACTTAAACCTGTGAATTTGAGGCTGCTGTGAGCTATGATGCCACAGTACTCTACTGAGGGTGACAAAGTAAGAGACTCTATCTCAAAAAAAAAAAATTTACTTTTTACCCTCCTCTTATATTATAATCTTTAAGAAGAAATCACTATGCATAGATCATATCTAAGATTTAGGGAGTTATATTTTATATCCCTTAGGACTATATATATTATTTTGAATTCATCTGCAGGAGAGATTTTCCTCTTATCCTCCATTTATTTATTTCTTCAACATTTATATAAGTATGGGATTATGGATATTCACATAACTTTGTTATGAATCTAATAAAACTTTATTTGTTGCCCAAATTGTTTCTATAACAATTGGCTCTTTCAGTTTGTTTCTGTGTTCCCTTTGACATGTCCTCATAACTATGGACTGAATTGTGCCTCCCTTTCCCAGATCTTAAGTTGGACCCCAAAGTCTCCAGTGTACGGGTTGTGGGGGATGTAGCCTTTAATAGGTCATTAGGCTTGGATGAGGTCATGCGCATGCAGCCTCATGAAGAGATCAGGGTCTTCATGAAAGGAGACATCAGGGAGCTTTCTATCTCTTTCTGCCCATGTGAGGATATAGTGGGAAGGTGGCCATCTACAAGTTAGAAAGAGAACCCTTACCAGATCCCATAATGCTGGCACCCTGACCTTACACATCTAGTCTCCTGATCTGGGAGAAGTAAATGTTTGTTGTTAAGCCACCCAGTCTGTGGTATTTTGTTATGCAGCCTGAACCAACTAGTCCACCTGCCATTATCATTTTATTTATTATTTATTTATTTTTGAGCACTTGCTTATTTTCTGGTACTGTAAGATGTTTTGAGTTCAAGGCATACATTTCTTCTCCCAGTCCTAGAATCAGCAACTTCTCTAAGGAGTTTTAGTTCCTTTTTATTAAGGAATGGCATTAGAAGGCAAGATCCAGGTCTAAGTGTGCTCACTGCTAATGGGGTGCCATTGCTTTTGGGCTGTACAATTTATTTCATATTTATATTATACTATGTTTTATGAACAGTCTTAAAACCAGGTAGTTTTCTTCCCCTTTCCCTCTTTTGTTAGACATGGCAGTGCAGAAAGTGGGAAGCTTTTCAATGCAAGGGTTATTACCCATTATTACACTAAAGAACCTTACATGGGCATTGTATGAGATAATATTTGATTTTGAAGACTCCTCCTGGTGCACCAGCAGAAACACCACGGCAGAAAGAAAAGATAGCAAAATATGTAAAATATGTATGCCTTAGTATGAAATTATTTAATCTGCTGTATTACCACTTCAGTGAATGAAACTTGAGAGGTATTTATTCAGCTCTACACTATCACAGGTCTACCTTTCAATTTCCCTCCCAATACCATGCCTGGCATCTACTTATAAAGTTGAGAAACATTTTTCTTTTAATCAAATTTGTTAAAAAACATTTTAGCTTTTCAGGCGATG
>CAUYQV010099805.1:0-22834 GCA_963574575.1 Galagoides demidoff | reverse complement strand
TCTAAGAGTAGAATATGAATGTTTTAATGAAATAACTAAGAAAATGACATGAAAGTTATGTTAACCATTTTGATAGAAATGTTTCAAATTTTATGTGAAAACACCACACTGTACCCCAGAAGTGCATTAATGTACATAGTTACCATTCAAAAAATAATAATAAAGTAAAGTAAGATGTGATTCTTGAATACAGCAGATGTCCAGTCTGAGTTTCTGTATTCAATCAGACAATCTGTGCTTCTTTAGAGGACAATTAGGCCATTCACATTGATTGAAATTATTGATAAGCCTGGTAAAATTTTGGGCATCGATGAGTTGCTCGAAATTCCAGTACACACTTTCGATCCTTTCACCACTGTGGAAGTTGGAATTTGATCAAAACTTCTGAGTGAGTTTAGTTTTTTGGAGGAGGATTGCACTGGCCATTATGGCAGATAGGTCTGAGAGTATCCTGGAGAGCTGGTTTAGTTATGGCAAATCTCTTCAACAGATGAATGTCATTAAAGTATTTACTTTCTACATCATAAATGAAACTCAGTTTAGCTGGATACAGGATCCTGGGTTGAAAGTTATTTTGTTTTAGGAGATTAAATGTTGATGACCACCCTCTTCTGCCTGAAAGGTTTTGGCAGAGAGATCTGCAGTCATTCTAATATTCTTCTGCTTGTAGGTTATGGTTTTCTCATGTCTAGCTGCTTGCCGGATTTTCTCTCTCATATTAACTTTAGTGAAGTTAATTATGATGTGTCTAGGGGATGCCTTATTCAGGTTAAGACATGCTGGGGTTCTGAAGCTGTCTGCTATTTGAATTTCAGGATCACTTCACATATCTGAAAGGTTTCTTTCATAATTTCACAAAGAAGAGCCTTTGTGTTTTGTGAAGCAATTTCATTGCCTTCAGGAATTCCTGTAAGATGAATATTAGTTTTCTTTGAATTATTCCAGAGCTCTCTGAGAGAATGATCCATTTTTGCTTTCCATTTCTGTTCCGCTTTGGCTACTTGGGCACTTTTAGAAGCTTTGTCTTCTACATCCAAGATCCTATCTTCTGTCTGCTGCATTCTGTTACCAAGGGATTCTACTGTATTTTTCAGATCACAGGGCTGCAATCTCTTGCCTCAATGTTTCAAAATCTTTGGTGCTTTTGTCTTGGAATTCATTGAATTCTTGAGTGAACTTTTGCAATGCTCCTTTAATTTCTAATTCTATCTTTGCCTCTATTTTATTAATCTTATTTGCAATCTAAATTCTGAATTCAATTTCTGACACCTCTGCCATCAGTTTTATAAAGGGGATCTTCAGTTCATCTGCCACATCCTTTCTTGGGGGGGGGGTGACCTACTCTGGTTATTCATATTGCCAGTCACATCCTTTCTTGGGTGGGTTGGTCTACCCTGGCTATTCATATTACCGGAGCTTTCCCACTGATTCCACCCCATGATTATTTTACCCCTTTTGGCTTTTCCCCTTGAGCTTTGTCAAGGACCCGTATGGTGTTATGGCCCGAGAGACTCAGGTCCTGCTTGGTATGATGGGGCTAAATGGCTCTGTCTTATTTTCAGATGGTCTCTGTCCTACCCTAGTGAATCAGTTACTCTTGGTTGAAGTCTTAGCTGTGGAGAAATACCAGCAATTAAGTCACCCCCCCCACAAACAACAATTGGGCAAGATAAATGAAACTTTCCCTCAACCATACACCCAGGGTGCCATTTGGATAGTCCTTGGGTGATTTACCTGGTTTAAGGGGTCCAAATCAGTTATCCCAGTCAGTACCAGTCTCAGGTGGCACAGTTCAAATGTCTCTGGCAGCTAGCTAAGAGGAGTCTGCTGGCAGCTCTGATATAACTTGTTCCAGTGCCCTGTGAGGGCAAAAGGACCCACCCAGCAAATGAATTAGTCTGGAAAGGTTGATACCTCCTTCCCCACCTTGCACCCAGTCACTGGTAATCCCCCAGGGCTGTGTCCCAGTTCACTCCAGTAGGCAAATGCTCTTGCGGTTTATGACTACCAAAGTCACGAGGAGATCTGAGTCCAGCAGGGAGACCTTGGGTGTTTAATTTAGGTTAGGGAAGTTCACTCAGTTCCAGCCCCATGCCTTCTGTCCCTGCTAAATTCCTCTGCAAGTCAGAGGCTGCTAGAGCTGATAAGAAACTCAGCCCTGGGCAGCAAGCAATTAAAGTTTACACTCAGGTGTCAATTCCAGCCTCTGCCTGCCCACCGCCTTTGTCTCAGCTGTATTCCCCTGAGGGCTAGGTGCTAATGGTCTCTTTACTCACAAAAGTTCCCAAGTCCGTTCTCCCAGTGACTGCTGTCTGGAACCTCTGGTTGTCCAGAGAGACAGGGCGTGCCTATCTGGAATGGCATCAGGCAGCTTCTGTACGCCTTCCTCTCAGCTAATATTCTTCTCCTCACTCTCATGCCACAGAGTCAGCTCCCAGTAGCACCAGCCCTTTCCCCCTCCACTCCTCTCAAGGAAATGCCCAAGAATCTGGACTCCATGGGTGACAAACCTCCAGACCTCGGGGTGAGAGTGGGGGGGGGATCCTTGGAGTTCAGAGTTGCAGGTAGGGAATATATACAGTTTTACAGTTTTATGCCTGACAGGAGGGTGCCGTGGCATGCCAGCAGGTGTAGGACGTCCAATTTTTAGGGGGTCTCTCCCATGGGATAGAGTGGGAGGATGTTTGAACTCTACTCATTTTTTTTTGTATGGAGTAAACTGTAAACACTTCTTGTGGGGGAGGGGACTCCTTTCCACTTGGTGGTGGATTTTGTATCTTTTGATTGTATGATTGTATTTTTGAGGTCGCAGCTCACCTCAGCAAAGTTGAAGTGCATTTTTCAATCTTCTCTCTTGCCTCAGCTCCAAACCATCAGCTCCCTTGCTAAGCTTCTGTCCTTCAAGTCTCCTTCTGAATGGGAGCCTCTATAAAAAGCTGGCTGCAGTCCGCCATCTTGCCTCCACCCACCAGGTATGAGATGTTAATCAAAATCCTGATACAGGTACATGAGATGGAGACTGGAGGCCTCTGCTGATTTCTCAAACCCTGCAGGGTGGAGAGCCTAAATATCTCCTCAGCCCACTTAAAAGTCACTTTAAACTGTTAACCTTGGCTAAGCAGAAGTTTTCCCAGGAAAGTACTTGTCACTGGGATCACCCCTGAAGTGGTTGTCCGCTTCCCCCCAGCTTCTGTTTCCTAAAATGTGTGCATTCATGTGCGTGTGTGTGTGTTTGTGTGCACAGTCATATGCTGGCTTTATGTGCCTAAACCTCACCTGTTTTGATACACCTGATAAGGATCCTGAGCCAGTTGATAATTCTGAAGGGAGAAAAGATAAACACAGAATGGACAATGGAAAGTCAAATCCATAAAATCTAGCTACACTTTGCCAGCCACTTGCTGACACAATGATTTAGCCTACATATGTATTTTTAGGTTTTCTGCAGACTTTAACTTTGAATACTTTTCACTATTTTTTCTTTCTTCTTTCCCCCTTTAAAAATAGGAGTTATCATATTTTTTAAAATTCTTTACTCTTCCATTTTCTCACTATCATTGATGTTATCTAAATTTATTATTTGCAAAGTACAGGGTGGCCATAAAGCTCTTATGCATTTTTAAATTGCACACTATTTATAATTGCACAGGAACTCTATGACCACCCTATAAAATGTCTGGACCAAAATAAAGCTCAGTGAGAAATGGATTTTTCTGAGATTGTGGACGTGAGGAAGTAGAAACCTGCTTCTGGCCTCTGGATGAGGTACCTGAACCTAAGTTTGGTTTGTGTCCTGTTTAAAAGGGCATGTGTTTCAGCTGTTTATATTATGGTTGGATACATTAAGGTTAGAGCATCTTTCAATACACTGGAGGAATGACATGAGGATGGGCCCTGGGAAACAAAGGAGTAGAATTTAAGGGACAGCTAGCTGCTTTTCTCTAGGAATGGCTCCCTATTTGCCCACAGTGGTGAAGGTATAGCAGGGATACACTCATCAGGTGACACTGTCTCCTGCACCTCAGTAATTGGCCCAGGGTTAGATCCCCAGCACTACTTAGGAAAATCAGATTCTCTCTTCTTCAGAATTCATGATTTTGTATTGGAGAGAGGAGACTGCCAGTTGAATTAAAGGTAAGTCATACCAATAGCAGAGTTCTGAAGAAACATCCACAAATTTTCCCTGTTGAGCTGTTCAGAATTTACCTGGTTCTCGCTTTACCTGGAAGCTTGTTGCTCAACTTTCCTTTGGAATCTTCTGCAAAACCTCTGAATCTTCCCAATAAATGTCCCTTTCTCCTTAAATTATCTTGAATTGCTTTTGCTACTAACAGCCAAAATAAAATTTAAGGGAGTGGTGGGGATGGGGGTACCAGACTCAAAACTCAGAGGAAGAAATGAAATGCATTGGGTGAGAGCTGGGCATAGTGTTGAAATATAAAGTGGGAAGCTCCTGAGGAACTGGGGCAACAGATACTGGATATGTTGGTGGGACCAGGGGCCAGAAGTCACCTCCGGATCATGATTTCAGATGACTACCTAGAAAATTGGTGCTTTCTCCTCTTCTCCCCTCACCTACCTAGAGCTGGACCTTCACCTTTCCTCATCAAAAAGATTAGACAGGATTCTTTAGTTGCAAAGTGACATAAAGCCAGCTTGAACTCACTTAAGGAAAGAAAAAAGCTTTATTGGCTCACTGAATCCAAGAGACTCTTACATCTGTGAACAACCAAATTACATAAAATGCAAAGATGCTGCGAGGTCTCAAAAACAATAGAGTCAGGGATTAATATGCTGTGAGGAGGCAGGGTGCTTGGCACCAAGCAACAAGATCTGACACTAGTTAATTAGAACACAAAGGAATTTGTTGAAAGAACATTGTAGCACAGATATCTAGCCTCTTTATATTAGTGCTTCGAATAAATAATAGTAAATATCACCTAGATTACAGGTACTTTACACATGTTTCTTGAATGGATGAATTCAGTGGGGACATAGTGTAAAATCCTTTCACATTTTCCCCACTTTGGCCCTTAAACACATTCTATAATATATACCTTCTCTACCCCTTGGCAGCACCTCATGCTGATCCCAAAGTTTCTTATCACTTGCATAAAAATGAACAGTCTCAGTTTCAGATACAGTATTTGAAAAATCAAAAAAAAAACTACCTATAATTTCTATAGGTATATAATTTCTTTAAAGCCTAGTTCATTCTAAATAAAGGCATCAAATTCTCATCAATTTAAAGCATCTCTTCTTTTTCTGCCAACCAGTTTAGCCTCTAGGTTCCTAGCTTTAGGACTCACAGAGTGTATGGTCTGTTCTTTAACATCTCCACTATCTCCCCCTCAATCCCCACTGTCTCTTCCAGAGATGGGGATGGGGAGTTATTCACACTAGCAGAAAAGGGACAAAATCTTAGTAACTGTCTCTGTTTATCTTGAACATTAGCAACCAGGGCTGCTGGTTTTATTAAATTATTTTCTTTTGCTTTCCTTGCCTTGCCTTGCCTTTCCTTGCCTTTTCTTTCCTTTCCTTTCCTTTCCTTTCCTTTCCTGTATATTGTGGTTGGAACATCTTTCAATACACTGGAGGAATGATATGAGGATGTGCCCTGGAAATATCCTCCCTTTCTTTTCTTTTTCTTTCTTTTCCTTTCCTTTCATTTAATTTCTTTTCTTTTTGATGCTATTGTAAATGAGATTGCTTTCTTGATTGCTTTTTCAGCTTGTTCACTGTACATGTATAAAAGCGTAACTAAATTTTGAATGTTGATTTTGTGTTCTGCAAATTTATATTTTTTATCAGTTCTAACACTTTTTTGTAGCGTCTAGGGTTTTCTACATACAAGATCATGTCATCTACAATGAGAGGCAATTACTTCTTACTTACTTTATAATTAGGTTGCCTTTTATTTCCTTTTTTTTTAAAATACAGTCTCTCTCACTATGTCGCCCTTGGTAGAGTGTCATGGTGTCATAGCCTGTGGCAAACTCAAACTCTTGGGCTTAAGCAATTCTCTTGCCTCAGCTTCCCAAGTAGCTGGGTCTATAGGTGCCTACCACAACACTTGGCTGTTTTATGTTGCAGTTGTGATTGTTGTTTAGCTGGCCCAGGCTGGGTTTGAACATGGCACCCTCAGTGTATGTGATGGTGCTGTAACCACTGTGCTATAGGCGTTGAGCCTCATTTTTTTTTTCTTGTCTAATTATTCTTGCTAGGACTTCCAATGCTATGTTGAATAGAAGTGGTAAGAGTGGGCATCCTTTTTTTGCTCCTGACCTTAGAGGGAAAGCTTTCAGCTTTACACCATTGAGTATGATGTTTGCTGTGGGCCTGTCATATCTGACATTTATTATATTGAGGCCCATTTTTACTATACATAATTTGTTGAGAGTTTTCATCATGAACTGATGTTGAGCTTTGTCAAATGCTTTTCTGCATCTATGGAAATGATCAAATGATTTTCTCTCATCTGTCATTCTGTTAATGAGGTGTATCATACTGATTGATTCGTATACACCAAACCATCCTTGTTTCCCATGGACAAATTCCAATTGATGATGGCGTGTGATCCTTCTAATGTGCTGTTGAATTCAGTCGGTTAGTATAATAGTTTGTTGAGGAGGTTTGCATCTATGTTCATTGGAAATATTTGTCTGTACTTTCCTTTTCTTATAGTATCCTTGTCTGGCTTTGGCATAAGGGTAATACTAGCCTCATGAAATGAGTTTGCAAGTATTTGTTCCTCTTCAACTTTATTTGAAAGGACTTAAGAAGGATTGGTGTTACTTCTTTAAATGTTTTGTAGAATTTACCAATGAATCCATATGGTCCTGGGCTTTTTTATATCTTGCTGAATTTTTGATTCCTAATTCATTATTGTTCTGTTCAGGCTTTATATTTCTTCATGATTAAGTCTTAGTAGTTTGTATGTTTCTAAAAATTTGTGCATTCTTCTAGGTTATCTAATTTGGTGGCTCATAATTGTTCATAGCAGTCACTTATGATCCTTTATATCTTTGTGGTATTAAGTCTAATGTCTCCTCTTTCATTTATGATTCAATTTAGACTCAAGTCTATTATCATTTTTTTTTGCTAGTTATTCCAGCTTAGGGTTTGTCAAAATTGTTTTATCTATTCAAAAAAATCAACTCTATTACAAGAGGGACTTTACCTAACAACCACAATCAGTGTAACCTAATTCTTTGTACCCTCAATGAATTTCAAACAACTAAAAAAATCAACTTCTATTATTGTTGACTTTTTCATTTATTTCTGCTTTCTGTTGGTTCTCCTGTTTGCTTCACTGTGGGTAGTCCTCTGGAGGACATTCCAGAAGACTCACATGGGAATATCCCCAGGTCTCAGCCCCCCACTGCTCAACACACCTATGGTGGTAAGGGGGTTTGGAATGTTCACCTGCATAGACAGAAAACTAGTTGGGAACATCAGCAGGGTGGAGTTACTAAATCAAAGAACAATTCTCAAGGGTGGAACTAAGTAGATTACAAAAAAGTTGCCTTAGAGGTTGGGCAAGGAATGATTATGGTTACAGCCTTCAGGCTAGATTGTCTTGGTTCAAAGGTAATTTTTAATACTCTTCTAACACTGCTGATATCCTATCTCCAGTAAGCTGTTGAATTTTACTAAAACATTCCCAACTAGTTTTCTGTCTATACAGGTGAACATTCCAACCCCTCTCACCACCATAGGTATGCTGAGCAGTGGGGAGCTAAGACCTGGGGGCATTCCCACGTGAGTCTTCTGGAATGTCATCCAGAGGACTACCCACAGTGTAGCAAACAGGAGAACCAGTTGAAAGGGAGAATAATGTTCTGGAACTTATTTCCTATGAATTCATGGCATAATAGGCAAAGCAAGCTTTATGACAACCAGTGGAAAAGACCTTGAGCTGCTGGAACCTATTCCATATGAATTCATGACAGAATAGGTGTAAAAATAAAAGGTTATTGTTATAAAAAAAGTGTCTGCTGTCACCTTAATGTTTTTGCCCTTGTATGCAAGATGTTACTTTCACCTTGCTGCTTGCAACATTTTCTTTCATTTTGACTTTGGTCAGGAGTTACAATGTCGCCAGGAGATTCTTTGTTTGACTTGAGTCATCCTGGAGTTCTATAAGTATCTAGTATCTGTATTTCTGTGTCTCTTGCAATGCTTGGGAAATTTTCTGCAATAATGTATTGAAGTAGAGCTTCCATGATTTGAAGGCTTTCTTCTCCTTCAGGGATACTTATGATCCATATGTTTGTTATGCATTGTGTGGTGCCATATCTCTCTAAGGCAGTGATTTCCCAGCACTGTGTCATGGCATACTGCTGTGCCATAAGAGGATCTTAGGTATGCTGAAAAACTCTAAAAATCATTAATAAAATTATTTTTAAAAGAAACTCAAAGCAAGTAAAATGTCTTTTTTATTCTTTTTTATCAACATAATTTAAATGTGTTGCAGAAGTTTAACTACAGGTTCAAGTGTGCCATGAGATTTCTTTTAAAAAGGTGAAAAGCACTACTCTAAGAGATTGCACTGCTTTTGCTTTCTTTTTTTCTGACTCTTTGAATGCTTGTGTTAGTTTAAAAGTCATGTTTTTGAGTTCTGAGATTCTTTTTTCTCCATGTTCTACTGTATTGGTTAGACTCTTTACTGTGTTTCAAAATTTCTCTAATAACTATTTAAATGCCTTAAGCTCTGTTGTATTGACAGAGTATGCCTGAGAAAGGTGAGGTCTAGGAGAACAAATCTTCTCAAGGAGACCACAAGGACACAAGCAACTGACTTGTGGACATTGATTTTATATCCTAAAACATTACTGTATTTTTTAATGACTTCCAAGAGTTTTCTAGTTGAGTCTCTAGGGTTCTCTAATTATAAGATCATATGATCAGCAAAAAGGGAGAGTTTTTACCTCTTCCGCTCCAATTAGGATGTCCTTTATTTTCTTGTCTTGTCTAATTGTATTGACTAGAATTTCTAGCACTGTCTTGAATAGTAATGGTGACAAAGTACAACCTTGTCTGGTTCCAGTTCTAAGAGGAAAAGCTTTTTACTCCATTCAGTAAAATATTAGCTGTGGGTTTGTCATAGATAGCTTTGATCAGTTTAAGAAATATGCCACATATGCCTATACTCCTCAGTGGTCTAATTAGAAAAGGATGCTGGATTTTATCAAATGCTTTTTCTGTATCTATTGAGAGGATCATATAATCTTTGGTTTTTCTTCTGTTGATATGATGAATAATGTTTATAGACTTCCATATATTAAACCAGCCTTGCATCCCCGGGATGAAACCTACTTGATCATGATGTATGACTTTTTTGATAATAAGCTGTAATCTACTGGCTAGAATTTTGTTGAGAATTTTTGCATCTATATTCATTAGTGAAATTGGTCTGAAGTTCTCCTTTGTAGTTGGTTCTTTTCCTGGTTTTGGTGTCAGGGTGATGTTTGCTTCATAGAACATGTTGGGGAAGATTCCTCTCTCAATTTTTTGGAATAATTTCTACACTGTAGGGATAAGCTCTTCTTTGAAGGTTTGATAGAATCCTGGTATGAAGCCATCTGGACCAGGGCTTTTTTTGGTTGGGAAATTTTTTATTGTTTCTTTGATCTCAGTGCTTGAAATTGGTCTCTCAGGAGATCTATTTCATCTGGGCTAAGTCTAGGGAGAAGGTGTGATTCCAAATATTGATCCATTTCCTTCACATTGTCAAAGGTCTGGGCATAAAGTTTCTGGTAGTATTCAGAGATAATCTCTTGTATCTCAGTAGCATCCTTTGTTATTTCCTCTTTATCACGTCTGATTTTCCTTTTTATTTCTAGGTAGTCTGGCCTAAGGTTTGTCTCTTTTATTTATTTTTTCAAAAAACCAACACATTGTTTCATGAATAATTCTTTTCTTTTCAATTTCATTTATCTCTGATTTAATTCTGGATATTTCTTTTCTTCTGCTGGGTTTAGGCTTAGAATATTCTTCTTTTCCAATTCCATAAGATGGCCTGCAAGTTTGTTGATACACTCTCTTTTTTTCGAATGTAGGCTTCTAAAGCAATAAGTTTTCCTCACAGGAATGCTTTTGCTGTATTCCATAGGTTTTGGTAGCTTGTGTCTTCCTTGTTGTTATGCTTAAGGAAGCTAATAATTTCCTTTTTTTATTTCTTCCTGCATCCAACTGTCATTCAACAGAAGGTTGTTTAATTTCCATGTCTTTGTGTGAGGTTGAACGTTTTTGTTGGAGTTGAGTTACATTTTTAGTGCCTTGTGATGTGTGATGATGCAAAGTAGAATTTCAATTCTTTTGATTCTGTTGAGGTTTGTTTTGTGTCCTAGGATATGATCAAATTTGGAGAATGTTCCATGGGATGATGAGAAGAATATATATTCTTTATCTTTGGGATGGAGTGTTCTATAAATGTCTATCAAACACAGTTGTTCTAGGGTCTCATTTAAAATCTCTAATATCTTTGTTTAATTTTTGTTTAGAGGATCTTTCCAGCTCTGAGAGGGTGTTGAAGTCCCCTGTCATTATGGTGTTATAGGATATCATATTGCTCAGACTAAGCAAGGTCTGTTTCAAGAGTCTGGGAGCATTCAAATTGGGTGCATACATACTTAGAATTGAAATGTCTTCCTGTTGTATTTTTCCACTAACCAATATGAAGTGATCATCATTGTCTTTTTTGACTTTAGTTATTTTAAATCCACATGTATCTGAAAATAAGATCGCAACCCCTCTTTTCTTCTGAATTCCGTTTGCCTGAAAAATTGACTGCCAACCCTTAACTCTGAGTTTTAGTTTGTCTCTTTTGATGGGAGGTGTATTTCCCACAGACAACAAATAGATGGCTTGTGGTTTTTAATCCAATCAGCCAAATCTATGCCTCTTCAGTCGGGTATTCAAGCCATTGACATTTATTGAGATAGTTGAAACGTGTGGTAGCGTTCTATTCAGCTTATTTTGTGAAAGCCCATTGCTTATTTTTGTCTTTTACATAATTGTGGAAACTAGGTTCTGCCCTCTAATTTCCGGGTGTTTAGTTTGCTTAAGGTCCATTGTGATGGTCATTGTGTAGAACAGGTTGAAATATTTCCTGTAAAGCTGGTCTTGTTGTGGCAAATTTGGTCAATGTTTGCATATCCAGAAAAGATTTGATTTCTCTGTCAATTTTAAAGCTTAACTTAGTGGGATATAGAATTCTTGGCTGAAAGTTGTTCTTGTATTTAAGTAGATTAAAGATAGATGACCATTGTGTTCTGGCTTTAAAAGGTTCATTAGAGAAGTCCACAGTCACCCTGATGGATTTCCCCCTGTAGGTCAGTTGGTGCTTACTCCTGGCAGCTTGCAAAGTCTTTTCTTTTGTCTTGACTTTAGATAGTTTCATCACAATGTGCCTTCGAGAAGCTCTATTTGAGTTGAGGTGACCAGGGGACCAATATCCCTCTGAAAGGAGTATGTCAAAATCTTTGGTGATATTTGGTAAGTTTTCATTTATAATATTCACTATAATGGCTTCCATGCCTCTGGGGAATTCTTCTTCCCCTTCAGTGATACCTATAACTCATATGTTTGAACGCTTCATAGAGTCCCATAATTCTGTCAGTGAACATTCTGCTTTCTCTCTTCTTTTCTGCCTCTTTAACTATCTGAGTTATCTCAAAAGCTTTATCCTCAATTCCTGAGATCTTTCTTCTGCATGATTGAATCTGTTGCTGATACTTTCTATTCCATCCTCAAGTTCCCTAAGTGACTGCTTCAGTTCCTTCAGCTCTGCTATATCCTTTCTTTCTTTCTTTTTTTCTTTTTTTTTTGGCTATATCCTTTCTATATTCTTTGT
Organism: Galagoides demidoff; assembly: GCA_963574575.1. Lineage (NCBI taxonomy): Eukaryota > Metazoa > Chordata > Mammalia > Primates > Galagidae > Galagoides > Galagoides demidoff. The sequence continues at coordinate 10,977 of CAUYQV010099805.1, read as the reverse complement.
ATTGTTCATCTCTGATTTAATTCTGTTTTGGGGTTTCCATCATTTCCTTCATTGTTTTCATCTTTTGTATTCTAAATTCCATTTCTGTCATTTCTAACATTCATTATAGGAGGAATCCTCTGCTATAGCTACCTCATGATCCCTAGAAGAGGTTACTCTGAACTGATATTTCATGTTGCCAGGATGTTTCTGATGATTCTTTTTCATGAGTGCTTTCTTGTATCTATTTCCTTAGCCTAATTTTCCTTTCATTTCTTGCTGTTTAAGTAACTTTACCTCTGGCCTAAAGTTTTAGTGAGTCCTTTTGGTATGAGACCAGAAGGATAAGAAGATTGAAGAGCAAGAAGGGAAAAAAGATTTTAAAAAGAAAGAAAAAAGAAACAGAAGAGGGGGTGAGTAAAAGGAAATATTGACCAAAAAAGGAAAGGCATGGAAAGAAGTAAACAGGAGTAATATAGGTATAGAGTAGGGTACTATGACCCAACCTTAAGAACTCCCAACCTCTGGGGGTGCTGGGATGGGTGGTTCCTTTGAGGTCACCAGCTCTTTGCTAGCCAGATCAGACACAGTACCCCACCTCCACCAGGTATAGAAAAAAGAGAAAACTACTATAAATCAAACCAAAACAAACAAGCAAATACCCTTACAGGATAAAATTGGGGGGGGGGTAAAAACAATAGGGGCAGAAACACTGACAAAAATGAAGTTCTAGTTGTTAAAGAAGGCAAAAAAAAGGAAGATTGTATTTAAGCTAGAATAGTGAAAAAAGGGAGAAAAAAGAGCAAAAAGAAAAATAATTTAAAAAGTAAAGGAAAAATATTGAAATTAATTAAAAAAAAAACCCAAACCAAACAACCAAGTAGTATATATATCCTGCTGAATGTTGTCCGGGCAATAGGTGATCTTCTGAGGTATGAGATGTTGATTGCAGTATTAACATAGCTATTCAAGATGGAGACTGGAGACCTCTGTTGGTCTCTCAGACCCTGGAGGCTTGGGAGTCCAAAAATTTCCTCAGCTCACTTAAAGACACTCCAAATTATGAACCTTGGTTGAGCAGAAGCTTTCCAAGGAAAGCACTTATCACTAGGATCTCTCCTGGCATGGCTGCCCGCTTATCCAGTGTACCAAATCCATACTCCCTCTATGCCCCTGAGGGCCGAGGCTATTAATCTGCCAAACAGTTGCATCTCCGCACTTTCCTGGCATCTCAGTCCCTGCCTTTGGGCAGCTCAGTCACTAAAGTACTCAACCAAGGTCTTTTTTCCTTGGTTAGGTTGGTCAAAGGTTTATCTATTTTATTGAGATTTTCCAAAAACCAACTTTTTGATTTATTGATCTGTTTTATAATCCTTTTGTTTTCCATTTCATTTAATTCTGCTCTAATTTTGGTTATTTCTTTACTTCTGCTGGGTTTGCAATTGGAATATTCTTCCTTTTCCAGCTGCTTGAGATGTCCCATTAAGTTCTTAACTTCCTCTCTTTCCGTTTTCTTGAGGGAGGCTTGCAGTGCTATAAATTTCCCTCTTAGGACTGCCTTTGTGGTATCCCAGAGGTTCTGGTAACTTATGCATTCATTATCATTTTGTTCCAAAAATTTGGTAATTTCCTTCTTGATCTCATCTTTGACCCAGCTATCATTCAGCATAAGGTTATTTAGCTTCTATGTTTTGCATGAGTTTGCAGATTCCTGTTGTTACTGAGTTCAACTTTTATTCCATGATGGTCCGAGAAGATGCATGGAATAATTTCTATTCTTTTAAATTTGCTGAGATTAGACTTGTGACCTAAGATGTGGTCAATTTTGGAGTATGTTCCATGGGCTGGTGAGAAGAATGTGTATTCAGTTTTGTTAGGATGAAATGTTCTATAGATGTGCATTAAATATAAATGCTGAATGGTTAAGTTTGAATCTAGTATTTCTTTAATAAGCTTCTTATTGGAGGATGTATTCAACACTGCCAAAGGAGTATTAAAATCTCTGACTATGATGGAGCTGGGATAAATCAAGTTGCTCATGCTTGTTAGAGTCTCTCTTATAAATTGAGGTGCATTCTGGTGGGGTGCATAAATATTGATAATTGAAATCTCATCATATTGAGTATTACCCTTAGCAAATATAAAGTGACCATTCTTATTCTTGCTTACTTTTGTTGTTTTAAAGCCTACTGTATCTATGAATAAAATTGTAACACCTGCTTTTTTCTGCTTTCCATTTGCCTGGAATATACATGACCATTCCTTTACCCTGAGTCTATACTTATCTTTTAAGGTAAGATGAGATTCTTGTATGTAGCAAGTATCTGGCCTGAGTTTTTGTATTCAGTCAGCCAACCTGTGCCTCTTTAGAGGACAATTTAAGCCATTCACGTTGATTGAGACTATTGATAAGCCTGGTAAAATTTTGGGCATGGAGTTTTTCTCAAGTCCAGTGGACATTTTTAATCTTTTGCCACTGTAGAATTTAGAATTTGATTAAAAGTTTCTGAGTGAGTTTACTTTTGTGGTGGAGGATTGTGCTGGTCATTATGGAGGATAGGTCTGAGAATATCCTGGAGAGCTGGTTTAATTATGACAAATTTCTTCAACATGTGAATGTCATTAAAGTATTTATTTTCTACATTATAAATGAAACTCAGTTTAGCTGGATACAATATACAATATTTTATTTTAGGAGATTAAAAGTCAATGACCATCCTCTTCTAGCCTGAAAGGTTTAGCTGGATACAATATACAATATTTTATTTTAGGATATTAAAAGTTGATAACCACCCTCTTCTAGCCTGAAAGGTTTCAGCAGAGAGATCTGCAGTCATTCTAATATTCTTCCCTTGTAGGTGATGGTTTTCTCATGTCTGGCTGCTTTCAGAATTTTCTCTTTCATATTAACTTTAGTGAAGTTAATTATGATGTGCCTGTGGGATGTCTTATTTGGGGGTTGAGTCATGCTGGGGTTCTTAAACTGTCTTGTATCTGAATTTCAGAATCTCTTGGCATGTCTGGAAAGTTCTCTTTCATAATTTCATGGAGAAGAGCCTCTGTGTTTTGTGAAGCAACTACGTCACCTTCAGGGATAAGGTCAATATTGGTTTTCTTCTAATTATCCCAGAACTCTGAGAGAATGATCTGTTTATGCTCTCCATTTCTCTTCATCTTTGAGCGCTTGGGTGCATTCAAATGCTTTGTCTTCAATGTCAGAGATCCTTTCTTCTGCCTGCTCCATTCCGTTACCAAGGGATTCTACTGTATTTTTCAGATCTTTGAGGGCTGCAAGCTCTTGTCTCAATGTTTCAAAATCTTTGGTCATTTTGTCTTTGAAATCACTGAATTCTTGAGACATCTTTTGAATAATTCCTTGAAATTCTAATTCCCTCCTTTCCTGCATTCTGTTGATCTTATTTACTACCCAGATTCTGAACTCAATTTTTGACATCTCAGCCATCTGTTTATGAATGGGATCTGGGATCTTCAGTTGCATCTGCTGCCTCCTTTCTTGTGGGGGTGGATCTACTGTGGTTATTCATGTTACCAGAATTTTTCCACTGGGCCCCTCCCCATGCTTATTTTACACCATTTGGCTACATAAGCAGATAAGCAGAAGTTGGGTTGAGGGCTCCAGGAGTATTGATTAACTAGCCCTTTGCCAAAAGCTGGTACATTTCCCCCTAGAGCTTCACCAAGAACCTGTACAGTGCTATGGCTTAAGAAACTGGGGGCCTGCTTGGTGTGATGGGGATAAGTGGCTCTGTCTTATTTTCAGCTGGTCTCTGTTCTACCCTAGTAAATCTGTTATTCTGAGTTGAAGTCTCAAGTGTGGAGAAATACCAGCAATTATGTCACCCTGGCCCCCACAGGCAACAAATGGAAAGAGAAAAATCAAACCTTCGCATAACCACCCACCCAGGGTACCACTTTGAATAGTCCTCAGGTGATTGGCTCAGTTCAATAGGTCTAAATCAATTGTCCCAGTCAGCACCAGTCTCAGGTGGGAGAGTTCAAAAGGTCTTTGGCAACTAGATAGTAGGGGTCTCGTGGCAGCTTAAGTGTGTCTGCCTCTGGTCCTCCGTGAGGTTAAAAGCACCCACCCAGCAAGTAAATTAGTCTGGGAAAGTTGATGCCTCCTCCCCCACCTTAAACCTATGTCACACCCAGTCACTGGTAACTTCACAGGGCTATGACCCAGTTCTCTCCACTGAGCAGATGCTCCGGGGGGTTACAACTTCTCTCTGCCACTATCCAGCAGAAGGAGGTAAGGCCTGACAACCTTGGGTGCTTAATAGAGGCTGGGGAAGTTCCCTCAGTTCTAGCCCTGTCCCTAATCAATGTTCCTGGCAGAACAGGACAGGACAACTTCACAGAATTTGTTTCTGTCCCTGCGGATCAGACCCGGTTTCAGCTGCAGTTTGTGTTGGGGCAGGCATGGTTAGAGCTCCCTGTTAGCTGTCAGTTACAGCCTCTACCTGCTGCCTTTGTCTCAGCTATGATTCCCTGAGGGTCGGTGTGTCCTAGGTTCAGTAAAGCAGTCCTGTGGCTCAGCCCCACCCTAGGAGTCAAGTAGTCCTCTGGTTCAGCTCCACCCTGGGAGTAAAGCAGTCCTCTGGCTCAGCCCCACCCTGGGAGTAAAGCAGTCCTCTGGCTCAGCCCTGTCCTGGGAGTTTGCCAGCTCTGCCATGCATATTACTCACAGTCCATCCCATCTCTGTTCCATCAGTGGCTGGCACCAGAGAAGATGCCACCTTCCAGTGGTTGCCCAGAGAGACAGGGCATTTCAGTCTGGAATAGCCTCAGGGGTGTGAGCCTTATTGTTCTGCAGCTGCTTCTCTTTGCCTTGAGGCACTGCTGCTCCAGTGTGGTTCCCTCTTAGCTGACCATCCTCTCCTTACTCCTGTGCCACAGAATCAGCACAGACCAGAACTAACCCCTGCCCCATCCACCACTCTCAAGAAAATGCCCAATAATCTGGACTCCATGGGGGGCAGGCTTTGCGACCTTAGGGTGAGAGTGGAGGGGAGTGCTGGGAGTTCAGAATTGCAGATAGAGAATATATACAGTTTTATACAGTTTTACAGTTTTATCCCTGGCAGGAGCGTGCCATGGCACCCCAGGAGGGGTAGGAGGTCCATTTTTTAGAGGTTCTCTCCCATAGGATAAAATGGGAGGACGTTTGGACTCTGCTCGCTTGTTTGTATGAAGTATACTGCAAGCTCTTCTTGTGGGGGAGGGGACTCCCATCTGCTTGGCATTGGATTCTGTACTTTTGCCTGTATCTTTGGGGTCACAGCTCACCTCAGCAGGGTTGATGTGCATTCTTCAACCTTCTCTCTTGGATCAGCTCCAAAACCATTGGCTTACTTGCTAAGCTTCTGTCTTTTAACTCTCCTTCTGGATGGGAGCCTCTGTGGAAAGCTGGCTGCAGTCCACCATCTTGCCTCCGCCCCTCTGCTATTTTTTTCTCTTTTGAATCCTTCTTCAATTGGTTGCCGAGACTGCTTACATCAGGCTATCTTAGCATTGTTTGGTTTGTTTGTTTTCCTTTTCTAATATCTTGTTCAAATGCGCTTTGCTTTTTGCTAAGTTTTAAGGTTGCATCTTCTCCTATATTCCATTTTTACATTCAACAAGAGTGAGGATTCTACATTCTTTTAATTTTTGTTTTTTGGGTGTTTGTTGCAGAATTCCAGCTTGAACTATTCTCTCACCCAAGTACACTCTATTGCATTCTCTCAGTTGACAGAATCTCTTCTACTCATCCCATCTCTCCCACATAAAGTACTTCAGCATCAGCCAAGATATTATCCCAACCCTGTTTCTTGTTTTGTCTTTGTCTTTTCTTGGTCTGTTGCCTTTCTGCTTTCTTTCTTTATCCCTCCTCCCTCCCTCTCCTTAATTTGGTCCAATGTTATGTTTAATTTCCCTTTATCTAGGCATATATATTTTTTCCTCTTTTTTTCTTTCTTTTTCTTCGTCTTCCCACCCCTTCTCTACTGAGGGTGGGTGTGACACAGTGGAGGCCTAGCAGGCTGAATGCAGCAGTAGCCTGGCTCAAAGAGGCCAGGAGAACTTTCTAATCTTGGCCCCAGAAAGAAAATAATAGGAAGATCATCCTACATAACTTTTCTACATTTTTTTTCCTTTTCTTTCTTGCTTATCCAATTTTTCCTTCTTTGGTCTTGTGTTTGCTCTTTTCCTGCTTTTCCTAATTTTTGGCAGAGGAAGAGTGTAGCTGTGGACTGACAAGTAAGGAGGGCCTATTTTTGAGGAATACAGCTCAGCTCCTCACAACCCTTGAGATATAGGAGTGGCTTTAGAACTGTGCTGAACATCTCTTCTATCACTCACATCCTTCCTTCCTGTCCTCCATCTTGTCTGTTCCTCATCTTTCTTCTATTAACCCTCCTTCACCACCCCCTTTGCTTTTGACCTTCTCTCTCTTCCTTCAGCTTTTCTCCTACACCCCACCCTCGTTTATTTATTTATTTATTTATTTATTTATTTATTTATCCTTTTTATTAAGTCATATACACATAGATCATGAGTACATTTATGCATATGTAGGGTACAATGTGTTGATTTTTTTAATACAATTTGGAGTGCATACATCAAACTAATTAATATAGCTTTTGCCTCATTTACATGATTATTGTGTTAAGACATTTATGTTCTACACTTGATAGATTTTACTTGTACTCTTGCAATATGCTCCATAGGTGTTGGTACCACCATATACCCTCCCTCTATCAAGCCTCCCCCTCCTCTCCCTTCCCACCCCATTTCTTTGCTTCAACTTGGGCTATAGTTGTGATCTATCTTACATAAGAAAGTGTGAGTAAATATAAATTAGTTTCATAAAAGTACTGAGTACACTGGATACTTTTGCTTCCTTTCTTGGGATACTTAACTCAGGAGAATATGTTCCAGATCCATCCATATAAACATAAAAGAGGCAAAGTCTCCATCTTTTTTTAAGGCTGAATAGTATTTCATGATATACATATACTACAATTTATTAATCCATTCATGGGTTGAAGGGTACTTGGGCTTCTTCCATGACTTGGCAATTATGAATTGAGCTGCAATGAACAATATGTTGCAAATATCTTTGTTGCAAAGTGATTTTTGGTCTTTTGGATATGCTCCTAGAAGAGGAATTGCAGGATCAAATGCCAGGTCTATTTTTAGATTTCTGAGTGTTCTCCAAACTTCTTTCCAAAAGGAATGTACTAGCTTGCATTCCCACCAGCAGTGCGGAAGTGTTCCCTTTTCCCCACATCCACGCCAACATCTTTAGTTTGGGGATTTTGTTAGGTGGGCTACTCTTACTGGAGTTAGATGGTATCTAGAAGTGGTTTTGATTTGCATTTCTCTGATATTTAAAGAAGATGAGAATTTTTTCATGTTCCTGTAGTACAGGTGTCTGTCTGCTTCAGAGAAGCATCTGTTCAAGTCTCTTGCCCACAGTGAAATGGGATCACTTGTTATTTTTCTTATTAATAAGTTTGAGTTCTCTATGGATTCTGGTTATCAGACCTTTGTCAGAAATGTAACCTGCAAATATTCTCTGCCATTCTGAGAGCTGTTACTTGCTTTATTTACTGTGTTCTTGGCAGTACAGAGCTTTTTAGCTGGATCAGATCCCAGTTAAATATTTTTGGTATCGCTTCAATTGCCCAGGTGGGGGGTCCTCCTCATAAGGTTTTCTACCAGGGCAATTTCTTGAAGTGTTTCTCCTGCATTCTCTCCAAATCTTTATAGATTTTTTATCTTAATTTTAAGTCTTTTATCCAGTGCGAGTCAATTTTTGTTAGAGGTGAAAGGTGTGGGTCCAGTTTCAGTCTTCTACAAGTGGCCAGCCAATTCTCCCAGCACCATTTTTTAAATAGGGAGTTTTTCCTCCATTTTAAGTTTTTGATAGGCTTAGCAAAGATCAAATAACAATAAGTGCCTGCATTCATCTCTTGGTTCTCAATTCTGTTCCATATATCTACCTCTCTATTTTTGTGCCAATACCATGCTGTTTTGATCACTACAGATTTATAGCATAATATGAAGTCTGGTAATGTGATTTCACCTGATTTGTTTTTATTTCTGAGTAATGTCTTGGCTATTTGAGGTTTTTTCCTGATTGCATATAAAATTAAATACTAGTTTTCCCAGATTTTTAACGTATGACAGAGATGCTTTAATAAGAATGGTATTAAATCTGTAAATTGCTTTGGGTAGTATGGACATTTTAACAATGTTGATTCTTACCAGCCAAGAGCATGGTATGTTTTTCTATTTGTTGACATCTTCAGCTATTTCTTTTTTCAGACTTTCATAGTTCTCTTTATAGAGATCTTTCATGTCCTTTGTTAGGTACACTCCCAGACATTTCATTTTATTTGGCACTACTGTAAAGGGAATAGAGTCCTTGAATTTTTTTTCAGCTTGACTATTGTTGGTATATATGAGTGCTACTGATTTGTGAGTATTAATTTTGTAGCCTCAGATACTACTCTTGATCACTTCTAAGAGTTTTGTAGTGGAGTCCCTGGGGTTTTCCAGGTATACAATCATATCACCTATGAAAAGTGAAAGGTTGATCTCCTCTGATCCTATATGGATACCCTTGATCACCTTCTTTTGCTTGATTGCAATGGCAAAGACTTTCGTTACAATGATAAAAAGCAGTGGAGACAGTGGGCAATAGTGCCTAGTTCCTGATCTGAGTGGAAATGATTTCAATTTTACTCCATTCAATATAATATTGGCTGTAGATTTTCCATAGATGGCCTCTATCAGTTTACTAACTGTTTCTTCTATACCTATTTTCTTAAGTATTTTGATCACAAAAGGATGCTGGACATTACCAAAACGTTTTACTGCATCAATTGAGAGAATAATATGGTCTTTGTTTTTTAATTTATTTGTGTGATATATTATATTTATAGATTTACATATTTTGAACAAGCTTAGAGAGTCTGGGATAAAACCCACTTGGTCGTGGTATATAATTTGTTTAATGTGTTTCTGGATTCTGTTTGCTAGGATCTTACTGAATATTTTTACATCACTATTAACTAAAGCTATTGGTCTATAATTTTATTTTCCTGTTGGGTCTTTTCCTGGTTTGGGGATCAAGGTGATATTTGCTTCATATCACATATTGTGTTGGGAAGTATTCCATCATTTTCTATGTTTTGTAAAATGTTAAGTAACATAGGTACCAGTTCTTCTTTAAAGGTTTGGTAGAATTCTGATATGAAGCCATCCAGTCCTGTTTTTTTCTTTTTAGGGAGATTTCTTATAGTTGATGCTATTTCAGAACATGATATAGGCCTGTTCAACATTTCCACTTTTTCCTGGCTAAGTCTAGGAAGGTGGCATGCTTCCAAGTATTGGTCAATTTCCTTAATATTTTCATATTTCTGAGAATAGAGTTTGATGTACTATTCATTAAGAATTTTTTGAATTTCTGAGGAGTCCGTGATTATCTCTTCTCTGTCATTTCTGATTGATGAAATTAGAGACCTTATTTTTGGTTAGGTTAGCCAAAGGTTTATCCATTTTACTGAGATTTTCATAAAACCAAGTTTTTGATTCATTGATCTGTTGTATAATTCTTTTATTTTCATTTTTTTAAAATTTACTCAAATTTTGGTTATTTTTTTTCTTCTGCTGGGTTTGGAGTTGGAATCTTCTTCCTTTACCATTTGCTTGAGATGTCCCATTAAGTTGTGGATTTCCTCTCTTTCTGTTCCCTTGAGGAAGGCTTGCAACACTATAAATTTCCCACTTAGGACTGCCTTTGTGGTATCCCACAGTTTCTGGTAGTTTGTGTCTTCATTATTGTTTTGTTGCAAAAATTTGGTAATTTCTCTCTTAATCTCATCTATGACCCAGCTATCATTTAGCATAAGATAATTTAGATTCCATGGCTTTGTGTGAATTTTCAGATTCCTGTTGTTACTGAGTTCAACTTTTATTCCATGATGGTCTGAGATGATACAAGGAATAATTTCCATTTTTTAAAATTTGCTGAGGTTAGACTTGTGACCTAAAATGTGATCAATTTTAGAAGATTTTCAATGTGCTGATGAGAAGAATGTGTATTCAGTTTTGTTAGGATGAAACATTCTGTAGATGTCTCTTAAATCCAATTGTTAATTGTAAGTGTATAATTTTTTTGCTGAGTTTGTTATTGGAGGATCTATCCAACACTGCAAAAGGGGTGTTAAAATCTCTGACTATTATTGTGCTGAACGAAATCAAATTGCTCATGTCAGTTAGAATCTCTCTTATAAATTGATGTGCATTCTGGTTGGGTGTATTAATATTAATCATTGAAATCTCATCATGTTGAGTATTGCCCATAACAAATATGAAGTGACCATCCTTGTCTATCCTTACTTTTATTGATTTAATGCCTAATGCATCCGCGAATAAAATTGCAACACCTACTTTTTTCTGCTTTCCATTTTCCTGAAATATTAAGGTAAGATGTGATTCTTGTATGCATCATATATCTGGCCTGGCCTGAGTTTTTGTATCCAGTCAGCCAACCTGTGCCTCTTTAGAAAACAATTAAGTCATTCACATTAATTGAGAGTATTGATAAACCTGGTAGTATTTTAGTTATCAAATTTTTCAAAAGCCTGTGGATATTTTTAATCCTTTAACCACTGTGGAAGTTGGAATTTGATTAAAAGTTTCTGTGTCCATTTAGTTAGCTGGAGCATTGTACTGGTCATTGTTGAGTATGGGTCTGAGTATACCCAGAAGAGCTGGTTTAGTAATGGGAAATTTCAACATGTGGATGTCATTAAAGTAATTTCTCCATCATAAATGAAACTCAGTTTACCTAGATACAGGATCCTGGGTTGAAAATTATTTTGTTTTAGGGAGTTGAAGGTAGATGATCATCCTCTTCTGGCTTGAAAATTTTCAGCAGAGTGATCTGCAGTCATTCTAATATTCTTCTCCTTATAGGTTATGGTT
>CAUYQV010099804.1:0-13722 GCA_963574575.1 Galagoides demidoff | reverse complement strand
ACCTCCTTCATGTTTACATGGATGGAGCTGGAACATATTCTTCTTAGCAAAGTATCTCAAGAATGGAAGAAAAAGTATCCAATGTACTCAGCCCTACTATGAAACTAATTTATAGCTTTCATACAAAAGCTATAACCCTATTATAGCCCAAGAATATGGGGAAAGGGGAGAGGGAGGGGAGGGGGGAGGATGGGTGGAGGAAGGGTGATTGATGGGACCACGCCTATGGTGCATCTTACAAGGGCACATGTGAAACTTTCTAAATGTAGAATATAAACATCTTAACACAATAACTAAGAAAATGCCATGAAGGCTATGTTAACCAGTTTGATGAAAATATTTCAGATTGTATATAAAACCAGCACACTGTACCCCATGACTGCATTAAAGTACACAGCTATAATTTAATAAAAAAAAAAAAATGAAAACTAACTTGATAAACTCTTGCTTGTCAGTTTTCCTTCTGTTGCCTGTGATTTTCAGGTCTTATTAAAAAAAATTTTGGCCAGATTAATGTCCTGAAGCATTTCTCCAATTGTTTCTTATAGTAGTTTAATAGTTTCAGTTCTTAATGCATTTTTATTCGATTATTATGTGTGATGAGAGATAGGGGTCTATTTCATGACAGTCGCAAATAGAAAAATGGTTACCAATGGGTGGGAAGGGCCAAAGGGAGGGGAGATAACGAGAGGTTAGTAAGTGAGGTGATGGTTATGTTAATCAGTTTGGTTTAAGCATTCCACGTTGTATAGCAAATATCACATTGTACCCCATAAATGTACACAGTTCAATAAAACTTAAATTAAAAAAAATAAAATATTTACATTCATGAAAAAATACAATTCAGAAGAATAAATTCTATGGTTCATTGGCATAGTAGGGCGACTTCAGTTAATAATAATTTATTGGGTATCCCTAAGTGGCTGGAAGGGCAGATTGGGAATGTTCCCAACACAAAGAAATAACAAATGTTTGAAGTGATAGATATCCAAATTACCCTGATTTGATTATTGCACAATATGTGCTTGTAACAAAATGTCACATATACCCCATAGTATATATGACTGTTAGGCATCAATTAAAAATAAAAAATGCAAGCTTATTTAAAATACACAAAAGAATCAAAAGCTGAGGTCCATTAAGACTTTGATGATGTATGCTGTTGAGGATAGGTAGGTAATTACACAACAAAAATCTACAAATGTTAAAAATGAACAATGTTTAGGAAGTAAATATAAAGGAAAATAAAATTCTGAAAAGAAATTAGGAATATAGAGAAAACACGTGGGCAGGGATAATATTTCATTTTTCTTTTTTATTAGATCATAACTATGTAAATTACTGCATTTATGGGGTATAATGTGCTGATTTTATATACGATTTGGAATGCTTACATCAAACTGGTTAACATAGGCTTCACCTCACTTATTTAATTGTTGTGTTAAGACATTTACGTTTCAATGGACTTGTAAAAAATATACTGGATTCATTGGTATAGTTTATCTCCCAGTGGTTGAAACACCTTTTCTCTACCTACTACTCAATTCCATACTTTTGCATGGCGACTTCTAACTACAATAATTCTTTTTTTTTTTTTTTTTTTTTGCAGTTTTTGGCTGGGGCCGGGTTTGAACTGCCACTTCCGGAATATGGGGCTGACACCCTACTCCATTGAGCCACAGGTGCCACCCCTACAATAATTCTTGATAAGTCAAAACAAGTTTAATTAAAATGTAATTTCAAGATAGGATAACTCATGTGCTGACACCTTTAACCATTCTCTTTAAGGTATTTTGTAATGGAAGAAGAATTACACCATGGAAAACAAAAAATATCTTTGCCACTTATATTGAAATCAATCACATTATCTCTTTAAAAAAAAAGTTTTTTTAAGTCTAATTTAACCATCCACTTACCATTTTATATATTTTGCTACCATGATTGTCATATTTTATGATCTTTTAAATAGAAGAAGATAAATATCTGTGTATTGGTTATTAACTAATCTTAAACAAATTTTGAAGTTGTCAGGCCAATACATTTTCACATGTATGAACCTGTAATAACAATAATAACATATTAACTGAAGGCTTACTCCAGGCCAGGCAGTATACTAAGGGATTTACATGCATGTCTCCTCTGAATTTCACATGACACTAGGGAGCTAGTAATTATAACAATCTCCACTGTGTTTATTACCAGATGGAGGCCCAGAAGCTCGTAATGTCCCAAAGTCACAGTCAATAAATCGAGACCTAGGTTCCAGACCAGGCAGTATAAGTACACTGCCACATTCCTAACCATAACAACTTTCTATTCCCTCTTATTTCCAACTGTAGTGCAGGAATGCCCACTTAAAATAGAATTTTTACCTAATTTAAAATTTACATCTATACCCTATACATTTATTTGCATACTATTTACCAATGTTGTATATTATGAAACTAAACTTGAAAGATTTTTGTAGCCTGATGGTAACAGACTATTTACAAAATTGTTCCATAGACAATGTATCCTTTGGTTAAAAAATGTGGTATTTATCTATATATGGTATAAATATATATGATATTTATTTATATATGGCCTCCTGACATAACCCAGTAAGTGACAAGCTCATTTGTTAAATGATCACTTATCTTACTCAGTTGGAAGCACATGAAATATCACTTGCATCGAATGTGGGCGTATAATGAGTATTGAAGGGATGGGTCCATAAACGAATAAATGAATGCCCTGAACTATGAGAGTCAATTAACATTGCTAGTCCATTTAGGCGTGAGGCTGTCTTTCTTTGTGTGTGTGTTTTGATATCTCAAGAATTATAGCTTAACTGCCAATTCATTTTTAATCATTTCTTTGATGGAAATATGGTCATTTCACTTTGAAGGAAATGAATATGTGTATAATTTATTATTCCTTTCTTCAACATTCAGAAAATAAATTCCCTAACACCTAGGATGTTACAATAAAAGTTGTCTGTAAGATGAAAAAAAAAATAACCATAATGAATACTTGCAGTCGTCTGAGTGGAAAAGTAAAAACAAAACAGAGAAATAATAATAATAATAATAATAAACCCAGCAGAGGCACAGTGGAGAGATAAGACACCAGTGTTGAGCACTGCTTCTCACTGTCGTGATTACTGCGCTCTCCACAGATGTCACATCCGTGATGGATTGTTTTTCACTTGGGAGAATTTTACTGTACCTGAAGGCAGCACTGCAAGATTACTACCATTAGTAAAATCAAACATCAGGAGCGAAAATCCTACCCGCTGGCAAAATAAATACTTTAATAATCAACAAAATATCCATATGCTGCTGTAAGTCATCATTGATAACGGAGCTATTTCGAACTTTAATTTCAGTACTGCTCATGGCTCAGCATTTCAAATCAGACAACCAAGGATCCCTGACTCCTGCATCATTAAATATAAGATCAATTCCAGAAAGCACATTGAGGTTATTTTACTATTCTAAGCATATTTGGGGCAGGGTATGAAATCACTGGGCCTGTGTTTTATAGTTTCTTACCTTTCACATATTTTCTATAAGAATTATACATTATGACAATGACCACTAAGAATGATTTTGGCATATGTTCATAAATCACTAAAAAAATTATCTTTGCATTGCTGTGATACTTTTAGTAAGATGTAAAATAGATTTGTTTGCGTTTTTAAGGACAGCCAAATAAATAACTACAAAAATGACATGAAAGCAGCCAGATTTGGGGTCTGTTCTTGCAAGATCTAGAAAACTTGAAATATGAGGAATCTACCAGAACATTTATTAACAATTCTTTGCAGGACACGTTGAATATCAGCAAACCAATGTGCTTTAGAAACACTATCCTGGAGAAATATAATCTTGATAAATGGCATTTTTCATCAACATCTTCTTGAATAAAAGCCCCTTTTCATCGTCTTCAGAAAAGCATCTACCATTTGCTATGTTACCAGAACCAAAGTCTATTAAAATTTGATACTAGTATTAGGAAATGATGAAATTGTGTTGCTTTTTGTGTGAAAAAAAAAAAAAAAGGATGACTGTGGTGCAGGGGATGCTCACTGAGGAATTAGATTAGAGTCACATAGGCCAGCGGCTGACTGCAGTGTTTGGAATATGCTTTTCTGGTTGCTGAAGGTGTGAAAATGAGACAGAGTGTGAAATGTGCAACCTTTACCGAGAACATTTCATAGCAAAGAGAGTGACTTAAATGAACAGAGAGAAGTATGTATCCCTCTGCTAGTGTTAGCAACTGTTAACTATTCTCTGTGTTTGAATGATACAGTGAAAAACTGATCATCTAAATCTATTTGGGCTGCTTCTTCAATAAGCTGACTTGGAAAACTTGTACCTGGCAAGGTAAGTCCTCCCTTCCCATGTTGCAGAAGCACACAGAGACAGAATAGCACATAATGTTGATTTGTAGAGTAGAATCAGGCACAACTGATCAAGCTAGACCCTTCTGCAAAATCATAAAAAGTACTGTATGTAAAAGAACAGGCAGGATGTAACTGTTAAACTGAAATCATATTTGGCTCAGAGCCTATAATAATCATTTTACATATTTTAGAAAATGACATTTCAAGTTGAATCAGCTAAAATGTCAACAGCATTTTAAATTACCAAAGGCAAGAAAAAAAAAAGAAACAAAATTGTAGAAATATTAAAATTCTTTCGAGGAGAAAAAAACATCACTCAAATAATGCTGTAGAATTCTTTGCTCTGAAGAATCCCTTTCCAGCTTAAGTACACTGACGTATGGTGGCTCGTGTTTCAGAAGGAGTGGCAATGACACACACAAATTCACCAAACCCAGTCTCCCTGGTGAGCTAACAGTGTGATGCGGACCACACGGAGGCATCAAGCATTAGGAAGTAAGAGATCTCTATATACAAGATATTAAATTCAAAACCAAGTTAAAAGAGAGATTGATTATTTTGACTTTTTCATGTTAACTTGTGTTTAAGAATCCCTATATTTGACATTTAGATAGATTAAGTTGTTTCACTGTATCAAGAGCATAAATCATTCTCATCTGATTAGAGTTGTCTAGGCAGAGAAGGAAAAGCACCAGCACACCAACTGGAACTAATAATATTTATCTTTTTGAATAATACATAATTTCCTTAATTAGATATGTTAAATATTTACTTTCAACTGCTAATACTTATCAGTTAAAATAACATTCATTTGTCAATCTCAAATATCAAGACTAAACTTTGAAATCAGGGAAGGCCTTCTAAACAGCCATACTAATATCTCTAAGTTTGCGTCACATAGAGTACTTTAACTTCTTCTCATGAAAGATTAACAGAAGCATTTCTAAAATTGTAAGTTAAAAAGAGAATTCCACTGTTAGAACAAAGTTTCCTGACAGCAGATTTTTTTTTAAAGGATGACTAACAGTCTGACATCTAAGAATGAAGACGTAGAAACTCAAACCACTAACTAACTAAATATAGTAAATTAAAATATATGGCCCTCTGTGCTTTACTATTGTTCTGGCTAATAACTTCACTAGCCCTTTGAGGATATGTCTATATAGAAAAGAATATATTATCAATACATGTTTGAATTAGAGATTTATTATTGATGTATACTTTCATTTGTTTAATAATCTTTCCTTGAGAGGCTGCTTGCTACATGCCAGACCCTGCAGAAAGGACAAGAAAAACGCAATGACTAAACTTCAACAGAACTAATGTGTATCCTCAGTCAACGGCTGAGTAAGAATTACGAGGGATTTCCACCACCCTAGAAAAATGGAAGTCAAACTTCCCCATTTGTGGTTTAGAAAGTAGAATCTTAGGATTAGAAAAGGCATCTGGTCAGTGATTTTAATTCAATTTCTTAAATTGTATCTTTTCCTTGTGTTCCTCACATTTCTATTATCGCTGGTACTGAACTGACCTTCACAAAGGGTTTCCCAAATAAAAATCTGGCTCAAGTAAGTACAAAATGTCCTCTCACTTGGTCTCTCAGTACAGTACAAGAAAAAGTGTGACTTTTTATAGTTTAAATGTTATTGGAGGATTACCTAGAAATAAGCATGATGAAATATGCTTATATATAGATACAGATATTTCATAAATATTTCATCCAAATATGTATTCTTAAGGAAGAGCTTCTAGTTTGGTGGAGTAAAGGGCTCAGAAAATCCCATTCTCCCACAAAACTGATAAAACTAAACAAAATCATTAAAAACTGTCATATTAGGATTCTTGAAATTGATCAAAGATGTAAACAAATTAAGAATTATTCATTTAATATTGATTCTCAGGTTAAGAAAAAGCAGTGGAAGTCTATTGCAATTTAGCCCAGGGACACTCCCTGCCACCACTCATCTCCTTCAGACCAGCAGTTATACCAGGACAAGGCAGGCTAGGAAATAAGCTGTGTTTATGGTCCAGGAAACTGACTTGATTTGGGGAAGCCTGGATAAATCTCATGCCCAGGGTTTTTGTTACAGAAGTAGAAGTTAGGATAGCAAAACAAAACAATGACAAAAATCTCTAAAACAAAATATACTATTACTATACTATTTGCATATATGTTATCAGCTTATCAATTCAGTTTTTAAAATATTGCTTTATACATTTTTATTTTAAATCACTTAAGACAAGAGAAAAATATATTTATTTATTTATTTATTTTTTGCAGTTTTTGGCCAGGGCTGGGTTTGAACCCACCACCTCCGGCATATGGAGCCTTACTCCCTTGAGCCACAGGCACTTCCCGATATTTATAATGCCATTTATATTTACCTACATAGATGTAATTACTTTTATTGATACTCTTTATTTTATGCAGTTTGATAGGCACATAGCATATGAATAAACATACCTATATGTGTATATATATTCTTGTGTGTATCTGTGTATAGACTATATTTATATAGTTTTGTATCTGTAAACAAGAAAATTAAAATGGTACTCTACAAGATATCAATGTAATACAAATTACAACAGTGAAGGATGAGGGAACAAAAAGATAAAGGCTATTCAGAAGACAAATAGTAATTCTGGAGATGTAGAGTCGATGTTATTAATAATTGCATTAAATATAATTAATTAATAAGCCAAGAGTGTGAGACTAGATTTGAAAAAGAAATAAGACCCAAGGACTTATTGTGTTCAGCCCACACGTTTTAGATTGAAAAATACAAAGAAGGTAAAACTAAAAGGATAAACAAAACACATGGTATGCAAGCCAGAAGCAAAGTAATCTGAGAGGCATAAGGTGCACTATTATCATATGGTGTGGACAAAACTGTTACTGGAGACAAAGGACATTTTATAATGATAAAAATGTCATTTCAACAGGACTATATATACACATTTGAAACATATTAAAACTTAGTAACATAGACCCTAAATGCAAGAAACAAAAACCAATATGATTGAAAGTTGATACAGAGAGAATTTAACTATAATAGTTGAAAATGTCAATAAATTATTTATAATAAGTAATAGAAACATGAGATAAAAATCAGCAGGGAGATAAAATACTTAACAACAGTATAAACATATTGATATAATCAGTATCTATAGAATACTCCACATGAATATAAGTCTATATATATATATATATATATTAGCAAGTGCAAATGGAACATTTTCCAAGATATGCAATTCTATTCTTATGCTATTCTGTAAAACACGTCTGAATATATTTAAATGTTTGAAACAATGCAAAACAAGTTTTCTGATCATATCAGAATTGGAACACAGCAACAGAAGAAAAACATTTGAAAAATCCACAAATATTTGAAAGCTGAGCAACACACTTGTAAATAGTACATAGGGAAAAGAAGAATTACATAGAGAAATTACAAAATGTTTTGAAGTGAATGAAAAATCCAGAGAAAAACACAAAAATACTGCTATATATCATAAATGCATTCAATAAATTTTCAGGATTTGAATTATACAATCATGTGCCATATAATGATGTTTTGTTCAATGAGGGACCACATATATGATGCTGGTCCCATAAAATTATAATGTACTGAGAAGAACTGAAAAACTCCTATCACCCAGCCTTTCGTATTATTTTATAGTGCTCTTTCTACTTATTTGAAAAACAATTAACTGAACAGCTTCAGGAGCCTTTTAGAAAGTCTCCCAAACAAAGGCATTCTTATCACATGTTATTGCCCTAAAGACCTTCCCGTTTTCAGTCTTCTACAAGTAGCCAGCCAGTTCGCCCAGCATCATTTGTTAAACAGGGTATCTTTTCCCCACTCAATGTTTTTAAATGGCTTGTCCAAAGATCAGGTAATGGTAAGTAGCTGGATTCATCTGTTGGCTCTCTTGTCTGTTCCATACATGGGTGGAGGGAGGGTGACTGGAGGTATCACATCTATGGTTTATCTTACAAGGGTACAAGCAAATCTTTCTAAAAGTAGAGTACAAACATCTTAACACAATAACTAAGAAAATGGCATGAAGGCTATGTTAACCAGTTTAATGAAAATATTTCAAATTGTATGTGAAAACACCACACTGTATCCCATGATTGCATTAATGTACACAGCTATCATTTAATAATAATAATAATAATAATAATAATAATAATAATAATAGACCTTCCCGTGAGACCAGATGTGAAGAGGAAAGGCAGTGATGCTGATTATCCTGACCCTGTGTGGGCCTAGGCTAATGTTTGTGTTGGTGTCTTAATTTTTAATAAAAAAGATTTTAAAAGTAAAAGGAAAGAAATTGAAAGAAATCTTAAATTATACAAGGAAAATAGGTTTGCACTTCTTATACCTCTAATATGTGTTTATGTTTTATTCCAAGTGTTGCTATGAAAGAGTTGAAAAGTAAAAAAAAAAGAAAAGGCTTATGAAGTTAAAAATTTATAGTAAGCACAGGTAAATTTATTATTGAAGAAATACATTTTTATAATTTAAGTTGGCAGAGTCTTTTAAAGTCTAAAGTATTATGCAGTCCTGGCCTGGCCTTCCCACTTAGCACAGCACGCGCTCACTGGCTCACCCAGAGCAACTCCCAGTTCTGCAAGCTCCATGCACAGTGAGTGCCCTGGATAGGGTACTTTTCTTTTTTATAGTGTATTTTTACTGTATAATTTTCTGGTTAGATAAACAAATACCTACTATTTAGTGTAGTAATGTTCATGTTTGTACCCCAGAGCATCAGGCTATGCCATATAGCCTTGAGGTATAGAAGGATACACCATACAGGCTGCATAAGTGCACTCTGTGATGTTTGCAAAATGATGAAATTGCCAGATGATGCATTTCTTAGACCATGCCCCTATCATTAAGTGACACATGAGTGTGTTTTTATTTACTGGAAATGAACCTCTGAAAACAGTTTAATTTTCTATAGTAAAAAATTAAATATAAAAATACATTTACCAATAGAATCGAAAAGCTTATACTCTGAAAAATGACAAAATATTTCTGAGAAAAATAAATGAAGATGGAATTAAATGGAAAGACATTCTATATTCATGGATTTAAAGACCTGATATTATTAAGATGGTAATTCTCTCAGAAGCAATGTGGTAAAAATCCCAATAGGCTTTTATTTTGTAGAAATAAATAAATCACCTCTACACTTTATGTGTAGATGCAAAGAACCTAGAGTAGCTTAAATAATTTTGAAAATGATAACAAAATTAGGGGACATTTATTCTAAGTTTCAAAACTTAGAATAAGATATGATAATAAAGACAATGCGTACTGACATTAGATTATACAAGTTACAAAATTGTAAAATATACGCATTATTAAATGTTACACATATTTTCTGAATAATGTATATTCTTCTTTGCAAGGAGTGGTCTTATATGTTGTAAGAAGTTTAGCAGCATCCTTAGCTCTACCCATTTGATGCCAGTGACACAATCACTCACCCTCAAATAATGACAAAAATATCTTCAGATGTTGCCAATTATCTTTTGTGGAGAAAAATAACTTCTAATTGAGAACAACTGGTATAGATCAATAGAAAAATTAAAAGTCCTGAAATAAATTCCTATACTTGTAATGAATTTATTTTTATTTATTATTTTTAGAGACAGAGTCTCTTTCTGTTGCCCTCGATAGAATGCCGTGGCATCACAGCTCACAGAAACTCCAGCTCTTGGGCTTAGGCGATTCTCTTGCTTCAGCTTCCAAGTAGCTGGGACTACAGGTCCCCACCACAATGCCCAGCTATTTTTTTGTTGTTGCAGTTTGGCCAGGGCCAGGTTCAAACCCACCATCCTCAGTATATGGGGCTGGTGTCCTATTCACTGAGCCACAGGCACTGCCCATGAATTTATTTTTAATCAATGATAAACTTTTCAACAAATAGTGATGGGATAATTGGATATCCACTGACAAAATTCCT
The DNA here is from genome assembly GCA_963574575.1 of Galagoides demidoff. Lineage (NCBI taxonomy): Eukaryota > Metazoa > Chordata > Mammalia > Primates > Galagidae > Galagoides > Galagoides demidoff. Next base: position 3,353 of record CAUYQV010099804.1, on the reverse strand, counting down.
GACCATACAATTATGTAATATCATGCACAAAATTAACCCAGAAAGGATCATAGTCTAGATGGAAAAGCCCAAGTTATAAAATATTTAGAAGAAAACACAGAAAATCTTTGTGACTTTGGATTAGGCAAAGATGTTTTAGCATTATCTGTAATAGATGAAAAAATAAATGCGATTTCCTTAAAATTTATAAACATTTATACATTAATAGATACCATAAGATGAAAAGATGATACCCAGAATAAGAGAAAATACTTTCTAATCATTTATCTCTTAAGGGACTATTACATGTGTCAGAATATATAAAGAATTGTTGCACCATAGTAATAAGATGAACAGTGCAAATTAAAAATAGGCAAAATGTTTTAATAGAATTTTTCACCAGAAGGGAATTAGGAATGATTAACGAGTGCATAAAAATGCTGACCATTCGTAAGGAGGGAAATGTAAATTAAAGCTGCCATAAGATTCCAGTTCACTCAAGAATTGATACAATCTACAAGAGCTATTGAAGATGTGGAGAAACAGGAACTCTAATCTATTGCTTTTGAAAATTTAAAATATCATGACCATTTTGGAGAACATTGTATCTGTTTCCATGAAGGCTATGTTAACCAGTTTGATGAAAATATTTCAAAGTGTATATAAAACCAGCAGATTATACCCCATGATTGCATTAATGTACACAACTATGATTTAATAAAAAAAGTTGAATTTAAACATATCAAGTAACAAGAAATTACATTTCTAAGAACCTACTCCTCCCCCCAAATGAAGTTTTATGTTCCTACAAAGACATGTACACAAATGTTCACAGTATAAAGAATACCTCCAAATTGGAAATAATCATTTATTAAAGAGACTATTCCATTCCCATTGTGTGGACTTAGCGTCTTTGTAAAAGATTAGCTGTCCATGGTTTATTTCTGGGATATTTATCTTCTTCCATTGATTTAGATGTCTGTTTTTATGACATTACCATACTATTTTGATTACTATAGGTAAATGGTATAATTGAAATTGATAGCATGATGCCTCTTGCTTTGTTGTTTTTACTCAAAATTGCTTTAGCTACTTGGGGTCTTTTGTCATTCTGTACAAATTTTAGGGTTTTTTTTGTGAAAAATGTCAGGATACTTTTGCATTGAATCTGTAGAATTCTATGGGTAGTATGAGCATTTTAACAATATTAAATTGTACAATTTATGAACACATGATAGATTTTCATTTATATATGTGCCCTTTTTAGTTATTTAACTGCAGCTTTATTTACAATAGCCAAAATGTGAATACAATCTAAGTGTCTGAGTTTCCATAGACAGATAAATGGATAAAGACAATGTGATATGTTTATATAATGAAATATCGTTTAGGCATAAATAAGACAGAAATTATGCCATTTGCACCATATATATATACCTGGAGGACATTATACTAAATGAAATAATCCATACACGGAAAGAAATAATGTATGTGTATGGTCTCACATAAATGTAGAGTCTAAAAGTTGAACTCATAGAAGCAGAGAGTGAGTGGTGGCTGTCAGGGCTGGGGTAAGAAAGGGGACATGTTAATCAAAGGGTGTAAACTTTCAGCTACAAGATGAATAACTTTTGTGGAGCTAATATCAATGGTGGCTATAGTTAATAAAACACCTGTATACTTGGAATTTGCTAAGAGTCAATCTTGACCATTCTAAGGATCCATCACACCCAAAGTGGTACCTGTGTGAGATGATGGATACTTTAATTGGTTTGATTTGGTAATTATTTCACAATTGTGTGTACGTGAAATCGTCATGTTGTACACCCTAAATATACACAATTTTAACTTGTCAGTTATACCTCAATACAGATACAACAAAATAAATTTCCCAGAGTTGTCAAAGACTACTGCCTAATTCAAATTTTTAGTATCTGATCCTACTTCAAGTTACGTGATGGCAGCAGAAGCATTCATACGATTTGGACTCTGCTTCCAACAAGATGAGCCGACTTTAGGCCTCCATCCATAGAGAATGTTCCTTCTGTACAGCTATATTTAGAAAGTATCATAAAGCTCAAGTGGTCAATCCTGGGTTTAGGGATACCATACATGACTAAATATAATTGCTCTGTTGACCCCAGGATATTCATCTTCTCAGGTCATATCCCCTTTTTTAACTAATACTTTAGCTTACCAATAAGCTCTCCAACAAAGCCACAGCACTAGTCAAAACATGAGAACAGAGAAGACAGATCATTCAATTCATCAATCTATTCTGTGTTATTGGAAAATTTTCAGAGTATGTATTTCCTGAGCAATATGTTCCTTGAGGCACAGTGTAAGTTTCTTTCCCCCACCACCCCTTCACAGGCCCAGAATCTAGTTCATGCAATTTGAAATCCCTCCCTGAAAGAATAAATAATGGGCCATCATATCCTTTATATTTATAAAAGCATACCATTTAATCTATGTAAGCTAAATCAGTTCGTTATATACAATTGCAATGAACTATTTGGTACTATCCCTACAATTATTTTAATATAGTCTTGTGATATATTATGAAGATAGAAAAGAGGGACTAGAAATCATAATTTCATTTTTTTTACTTGATGATGTTTTAGCTGATGGCAAAATTTTACAAATAAAAATCATTTATTTATATAGTTGGGTTAGTTTCTTAAAACCAGAAACAACATAAACTACATTCCATAGAAGTAAAATGCCCCTGAACAAAATATTCCTTCTGATGCAGTTTATAAAGAAATTTTATGATTTCCTTCTAACGAGATTTCTGAGTTTATTTCTGTTGAAGTAGTTCAGTGTCAAGTTCTTTAACATACCTGGACTGTGAATGTAGTGTTGTCAATAGTTATCTTAGTAAAAATTAGCATCCAAGCATAATATAAACAGTTCTCACCATTTCCCTATATCATTGTGCTATAAATAGCTCATTCTTACTTCAACTTTCTTTTGATTTCCTTTTAAATTATTGTCCATCTTTAAGTCTTAGCTTGTGCAAGAAATATATGTTAGACATGTTCTGGTCTGAGGTAGAATATGTGTTCGTTTTGTTTGAAGTTCAAAGCAATGCTGGCTCTTGGGTCTGGATTAGGAGCTTCCAGCAAAGATGTCCTGCAGCCGGGCTGCTCAGAACAAAAATGTGCTGTCTGCAGTGTGCCTTTGCTTTTATTGACTATTTCATTATGTACGAGGTCATGTTCCACCTTTGTCACCCAGTCTGCTTACTCTTGCTAAATATCACTTTCTTAAAAGGCTTGTGGAATTGGAAACAACCTAACACTGTGTTGAGATTTGTGACTGTCATCCTTTTGGTTAGAATTGCTCGTCGGTGGTGCTACAGTAGCAGTGAT